>VOPJ01015524.1:0-21676 GCA_014673585.1 Semibalanus balanoides
CTCTCTCTCTCTCTCTCTCTCTCTATGTCCACTACCTAGCAGTATTAAATCCAAACTATTGTGTTCCGTCTTTTCAAAACGTTGTTTTTAACTATGTGCTGCGGTAATGCCTGTATTCTGGGATCACCTCACACACACACTCACACCAACTCCGAGCTCGCCCGCCTCCTCCCTCCAGCTACATGGTGACCCTCCGGCGGGTCCGGCCCACGTCATATATATACCTACGGTCAGATCTGGTCGTGCGTTTTTCATAAATATAATACGCTTCATAAAGCGTAACTCGCCGTAGTCACTGTGGCAGGTCAGAATGCGTCTGCTGAGCGACCCGAGCAGGTGTGACGCGGCACAGCCTTCCGCTCCAGTGTTCGTCAGGCGCCAGCCAGGGGGTAGCGATACTTCTGCCGGCAACTGTACATGCGTGAATGTGTGTGTGTGTGTGTGTGTGTGTGTGTATGTGTGTATGTGTGCGTGTGCGTGTGCGTGTGCGTGTGCGTTTGCGTGTGTGTGCGCGTGCGTGTGCGTGTGTGCGTGTGCGTGTACGTGTATGTGCGCGTATGTTCATGCAATTAGTTAACGCTATATGCATGCACATGCATGTGTATGTTTGATGGAGTCACTGTTAAGTCGACTATCAGGTTTATTCAAATATAGTTTTCATTCACTTTATTTATTTGCTAATAGCCCTATTCAAATGGCGCTGGCCTCAGACTCTACTCAGCAACAAGCCAGCTTAGCTGGAATGGGGTTCAGGAAAGGACCAGCAAAAACACGCTCTGAATTGACAGAACATGTCCTCGTGCCTTGTATGTCTGATGTCCTCTATACTAATACTGTGATGAATGTGATAGCCTGGGTCGTTAGATGGGGGGGCAGTCAGTATTGTTTGTATTCAGCCAATGACTACTTTTCGCCTTCTATTATATATCACCATGTCTAACCACTTGTTTATGTTGGCCTCTTTTCATTAGCTCTGTTTTATGTTTGTTTCCAATTTCTTAGCTGGGAGTGCCGCGACATTTCCATTTAGTTCTCCTTGGTGTTACAGTAAGGTGTTGTGCGTGTGGGATTGTGGGCGGGGGCACTCCTGGTCACCTACTCATGGGTGGCGGTTAGAAAAAAGGAAAAAAAGGATAATGGAGTGTTACAATTGATATACTCGTTACAATTGATTTTATCCAACCACACTCCTCCCATAATCAACATTCCTCAGTAATCTGGAGAGACGGTGCCTTTGGACGCCTTGATGATATCTAGGAAAAGTATCAATGATAAAGATACTAAGCCGTACTGAACGCGGTGATGACGATGCATTGTTGACTGATGCTTTTGTTTGATGAGATCATCCGGCAGTCATCGACGCCGGCCCCCGGCAGCCCTAAAAAGTTATAGCCTGAAAGTAATTTTCTAAACCATTTGACGCACCGTTCAATTTTTGCGAAGTAGACTTAAACTTTATCTTTTATTGGCGGGGCACGTTTAAATTTATAGAAGAAACTGTCTGAAAAATAGACGTTTTCACGATAGATTATTATGCAAACTTTTAAAACATTAAAAAATGTTTCGAAAGTTTTGACTATCCATTCCTATACCTACCGGGTGTTTCTGAAAATACTGACACATTTGGTGGACGTATTAGTGGTATATAATGTAAGTAATTGCATGTGTTCGATACACGAGCTAAACGCATAGTTCATTGCAATTTGTTTGACACCAAACATGTCATTATCGGTCATGTGGTATTACAGCACGAAGCAAAGAGACTAACAATGCTGCAATATTTACTTGGAGACAAAATCGACTCAATTTGACGGACGAACGCATTTCAAATCTATTTTCAAAGTTAAAGTCAATTACCAGCCTGGAAGTACTATTCTCTCCCTAACTGAGAAGATAATACCTGCGGGCTGAAGTATTAGCAACCTCCAGAAGGTGTTTCTGGGCAAAAACAATGGATAAGACACAAGAGCGGAGTTAACTCTGTCCGCGCGCTCATTGCAAATGACCCCAGATCTCACCGGCGCCTCGGGCAAGAAGCGGGCCTGCAGCGGTTTTCAACCACGCAAGGATTCTAAAATGACCTTAATATGTACCCCTGCAAGCTACCTTATTTGAAGAGCAAACTGACTGAGGGCCGACAAGCATGCTCGCTCGGGCATTTGCCAGGAATTCCTTCGAATGGAGGAAACGGTTGGGATTTTGGGAAGAAAGTGTGTTTCACTTGACGAGGCCATTTTTACCTGATTGGTAGAGGTAAAACTCGCAAAGACAACCGATTCTGGACGCGAAACACCACCAGACGTTATCACGAGACCCACCCAAAGAGTGCACAGCATGGATGGCAGTGAGCAGCATTTGCTCGTTGGCCCAATCTGGATTGAAGATGACGACGAGGAAGGCGGCCATGGTCATGCAGAACGCTATCGCCAGGTCCTTAACAAGTTCTGGATCGCGCTTCAGAGGTGTGTTGACAGTTGACACCGTAAACGAACAGTGGTTGCAACAGGATGGCGTCCCGCCCATACAGCTACCGCTACCACAGGTGCTCCAGGACGGTTTCGGCAGGATTGGATATAATCTTCCAGGGGCACCTCCGTCACGTTGGCTGGCGAAGTCTCTAGATTTGACACTTCCACTGACTATGTTACCTCTGAGTAATGTGAGGAAAAACATTTTCAAAAAGTGGTCCCCGATTGCTTCCCGGAGTTCAAGGCCGCTGTCACGGACGATCGGTGAGACAGTGACGGCCCAAGCAGTGCCGGAAAGTGTTCGCAAAGGTGCGCCCTCGGGCAGAGATCTGCGTGGCCAGAAATGGTGCACATTTCAAACACGTGCTCTAGAACTAGGAACGGTGTACATACCATGACGCTAGATGGTGCATATGAATTGCAGGTTATCATGGAATGATTTGAGCCCCTGACTATGTATCTGTTGCAATAAACGCCAACGGAGGAAGGGAATGAAATGTGTCAGTATTTTCAGAAACACCCGGTACACAAATTTTATATGCGATTTTTGTCTTGAAATGTCACTCATAATTTTGTTATATGTTCGAAAAATATAGTATGTTACCACACAGCGGTTTGGTGCTAATTGGTGGTGTCAATCGGTTAGAAAATGTCGGTAACGAAATAATTGTGTGACCGAAAGTGTTTGGTAATCGGTCGGTCAGGACGATCAATTTTTGGACACTCTTCGGTCAGCTTAATCTTAAACAACTCACTTTTATGTCACATTTTTACGCATTCTTATTTCTATCCAGCAAACTGATGCACAATTTGCTCGAAGTTCAATTGATAAATGTAAATGACTTTGGTTTTGCTTGCGGCATCCACTATTTTGCTTTGCAAATGTATTTAGTTCCTTTTTCACAATTATCATGTCTTTTGGAAACTACATGTGCGTTTTATGAATTATGATGTAAGCAAAGCTATTTTTGCCAGTGTGTATACATAAGTATACTACTTGAAAATCGGTCAAACCTTGGACATTTTTGGCCTCAACCGAAATTGGTAAATATTTGGTCAATCAAAATGCCTTCTGGTTGGTATTCGATTGGTTTTGGTCAAGACATTTTGGGAAAATGACATCACTAGTGGTAATTAGCAAGATAATGATTTATAGGTTAGTTGTGATGTCAGATCTCCACCGACTGAATCTTTTGAAACGATTCAGAATGATTCAGAAACATTCTGTGGCGTGGGACGCTATTGGTCGCCATATTGACGCACAACAGACTTGCGCAATGCAATGGACTAGCGAATCGATTCTAGCACATCATTGCGCAAGCTCAGACCGACCTGTGATCCATGACGCTGCCATATTTAGTAACTCGTATGATGGTATGCTAACTGAACGAATGGACTCTTGACGCATATGCTCTTTTAAAACGGTTAATTTTGTATCATAAGCTTGTTATGAGCTCAATTCATGGTTCCATAACTATTGAATAGTGATAACTAGTGCTAATCCCGTCCGCTCCTGCTGGGACGATTACAGGTTGAGTGGTGGATACAAGCCAGTGATAAAGCAATTAGGGATTGATAACCCGTACTACCCTTGTGAAGCACATCCGTGGTACCTTATAATACGTTTTTGTACCCGTCATACACCCCGAGACTCCTGGATGGTGTCTCATTTCTCCTGGATGGAGGTATATACCCTACCGAAAAGAAGCCCCCTCCCCACTCCTCCCCGCCCAACCAGCCCGTGTCCTATGTAGCACACTACTAATTCGCTGGCATCTCCGGAATGGAGATATCCGTACCAATTCAGCACGTGAATTAACTGGGACTGTGCGAACAAACAGAGAGATAGACAGACTTTCTTTAAATAGTAGGGGAAATGTTCCTATTAGCGACCTCTCCCCATTTGCGACCTCCCACCATACACAGAAATTGACACAGAATACAACTTTAAGAAATGCAATGACTAAATCGGCCATGTGCGCTTACCAGTTTTCAGCATTTTCTACTTGTGTATTTATACGGTAGTGCTCTGCACGTGTGCTGAAAGAAAACATGTGTTTTTCTTACGCAGTTTAACGCACTTAAACTGTGCGTTTTTACTACTGCAGTACTTCTTGAAAACAAAGTTTGTTTTGTTCTGAGTTGTTCATATGTTATGGTTTATTTCTGTGTCGATTTCCGTTGTATAGGTGTGTCGGTTATTTTTATGCGGTCTTTTATTTGGAACATTTCCCTATTTGCGACCGTAGGTCTTCAGAGGTCACACGCTGATCATTAAGCTTGAAATTGGACTCCAATGGCTTCCTTTCGTTACGATTGACAAGCTGTTTTTTAATTTTGAGTCTGCCCCAAATAGGAGTGAAATTACAGAAACGCAAACTTTAGAAGGCAATATGCATACATATTGCTAAGTTGGGATGCTATATCAACCCGGTCGCAATGGGAACAGTTCCCTATTTGCGTTTTTGCAAGGGCTTGCAAGATCGCAATTTGCGATTATTACGAGGAGCGCGAAGCGCGGAGCGAGTCCTCATTGAATACCGGATTTTTCTCAAACATATAAGCGGCCACCCGACCCCGGCCCGGCCGCGGCCAGACCGCGACGCTGGTCAGAAGCTTATATCTTTTGTCCCACAATCCGGGATTGACCAAGCGGTTTTCACCATCTGTAGCCCCATTAAATGACAATTATGATTATTCACATGTTTTTTTCATCATGTGATGGGTCAGCATGGCGCGTGACAGTGCCGCGTCAGGGGTGTAAAGTATTTCATCCGCTGTAGCTGAGAAACGGCTGGACATATAAAGCGTAAAATTTTGATGTTGAGGCTGAGACTACACAAACTGGCAATGTTGGCACAGGTCAAACTCTGGGTCACACTGCACCGTGCGCAGCGTGCACGCCTGTTCCGTCCAGAAAATTACATGCAAAAACATCGTTGCATACCGGGACTGTATCTCGGCAACCAAAAGTCGTAAAGACACCGGGTCAACACAGACGCGTAGAGCAGACGAATCCGCCCGGCGTATGCAGCTATGTGTCCGATCAGCCGGCGCGTGGAACGTGCAAGTTACTGGCTATATAAGCGGCAAATGAATAGTTTTATGACGTCTTACACAATTTAAATCAGTGCTCAGCACCAATGGGACGTGAAGCCGATGAAACAAAGACCAATCTGTTAGACCAAATGTCCGTCTCTAACATGCCATGCAAAAATTGAGGTTCTAATGCAGTTTTTCGTTGTTAAAATCTGCCTGTAAATATTTGTATTGACGATTCTATAACATTTCCTCATTACACCACCGACGCCTTCAAAACCAAAAGGGTGCTAGACGAATAAAAATGTGCAGCTGTAAAGTTCGCAATCAAATCCTCCACCACCAAATTAAATTTTTTGGCCTACACATGAAGCTATTATGCAAATTAAAAATAAACGCTGCAAAACCTATTAGTTCAAAGTATCATTTAGTTCGATCTATTTGCGACGGCAAAACAACACATAAGCGAAAATAATTAAAAGATGCTTTGCACAAGACGAACCTAGTTGGACGGGTGAATAAATTGGTACGCGGATTTATTCCGGACTCCTCGTCCCTTCCCCGTTTAAGGCGTCTTACTGTATATACAAATGTGTGAATAAGTAAGACCATATATGGAAAGAAAAATGTTCACCACTTCCCTTAAAACAAGTTCCCACGGTCTTAACAACGACAGCATAATCACCAGCGCGTCAACCTAAGGGGGTCGCTAATCGGAACATTTCCTTTAAGTTAGATATCGCCTAAATCAATATTTTTTTTATTGGAATATATCATATACTAAAACGTGCATACCATAACATTTTAAAACATTTCAGATAGATTCAGAATCTTTTCAACGTAATAATCCATGTTAAAAACGGCTAATATAATATTGGTAAAATTGCTTATTTTCCTAGCATGAACGTTTCGAAAAGTTTAGTATTCATAGAACAAAGAAATCACTTCCATAACTCAACAGGGTCTTGTGTGGCGTAGGTTAAAAGGAGACGTAGGTTTTCATAAGTAAGCGGTGAATACACTGACGTTGGAGTGCTCGTCCTGACATATACCTACACGTGCAAGTCCATGCGTGTGTGCGGTGTGTGCAGGTTTGCATACTTGCTTATCTTTGTAAATGCATAAGTAAACTTAATCCTTCAGTCTAGACCATATATTCCCCTTCAGTGCAAAATATGGACCAGCGGCATAGCCGTAAGGTTTTCCTATGTAGATGCTCCGCGCACCACTAGGGGGTGGTGTGGTTGCCCCCCTGCGGTTTTATCGAGAATACAAAAAAACGACGTCGCGTAGCGCCACCGAATCAGGGACAGTTTATCTTATAGGAATTAATTTCGTCGGATGTGCCCGCGAGTGCTCCGCCGTTTTACTCCAATTTGCCGTAACCCGTCAGTGCTCTATAACGATGTAAACGCATATGTAATGTTCATCCTGATTTTCTACACGGAGTTTTATTTCATCATAATTTTAATAGTCAGCACTTACATTTGATTAACTATTAACGTTTAAAAAATATCCACTACATTTTTGAACGTTTTTCTTTACAATTTGCGTATCAAGCCCGAAGAGCTTCTCCTCTTGATTTGTATCTTAACGTCACGAGCATTGTATTGACACACAAGATCTGGGCGTCCGACACTTCATTAAAACTTTGAAATCGCAATGAAATATGCCGAACTTATAAGGGACTAACAAGTAAATATACCGTAGGAATCAAGCGATGAGGTGTTATGAGCACCCCCCCGGGCCTCGACCGACCAAGCAGCTCACTCATCAAGATCCAAATGGACCCACGATCAAAATCAGCCAGGCCCCAGACACGGGGTCACGCCAACCGCTGCTTCATACCGCTGCAGCAAGGAACAAACACCGACTCCAGCTCTAACCCAACCGTATCTCAGTCAGACGTTTTCGAACTAACACTCCCAGTTCTGCAGCCTCCGCCAGATGCTGCAAGATGCCGTGACGAAACCGCACTCTCGCTTGTAGCTGTGTGAGCATGGCAGAAACTGCAGCAACTGCGCTGTTGGCGAGAAGACTGTCCAACTTCGGGAAGGCCGACAACCACTCAGGAACAGCGCTCGGGTGGGCGGCACTCCATAGCGGGCCTCAGGAACGCAAACGGCCGCCCTGCTCCCAGAATCCCTAAGCGGCTGCATTGCAGTAGCAGCCCTGTCTGGTGCTCTCCTCAGCGTATCACAGCGGGGTCTCGGAGGGCTTTCGCACAGCAGGCCTGGAAATTTCATTTTAATGTTTCTTTTTTTTTTTTTTTTTTTTTTGTAGGTTCGCTTACGCTAACTCTTTGCGTCCATGTCTCCGGCAGCAGCCGCAACAAGCTGTCACCGCAGCTGAAATTCGCCGCAACATCGCCTGCTACCTGAATACATCGACTTGATAGTCCCTGACGTTCAGTCCCGCCTCAGAGCGCCCCGGCCGCGGTGCCGCCGAAGACTGAACAGCTACCATAGATCTGCGAGAGTTCATCAAAGCTAGCTGACCCGGAGACGTGCGCGGCAACTCTTCGGGTAGCCTAACATCCGACGACTCGTTTGCGCATACCATCGGACGAAGTTGTTCCATTGCATTCAGTGACAAACACCCTGAACAACCTGCCCCCGACCTCGCGTGACTATCCCTGCATCCCACTGCAAGATGTTACTTCCACATCGATCAACGCAACGAAGCCGACGTTCTGGCGAGCTATCAACTTCCTTCCCGCCAGTTTCAAGTCGCCGGGCCTAGAAGAGCATCCGGCCGCCCACCTTCGCCTTCCTCGTGTGCGTTCGACCGTCAGAAGCTTGGGAGCACGACTCCCTCACCAACCCACCAGAGCTCAACCATAGCGTGACCCGAATCATCGCACCTCAGCGGCCACATCTCCTGACTTTGCTGCCGAAGCTTTCTACCGCGCGTCCCCTCACTCCCGCGCTCCAGAAAGAAGGAACGCGCAGGCTAACGGCCCGATTGCCAATCACGGCAGCGTGTTATCGGCGCATCGCCGCCAAAGTTGCTCCGTCTCCTGCGTGTCTTCACGGCATCGGCGCGGAACTTCGACAGCTCACTCGGAGTGGCCACGCGCTATCCGAGAATGTGAAGTCCAAAGCCACTGTACCCTCGTGAGTCAGGAGCTTACGTCCACGGCCCCACGCTCCCGAAGTCCATCCAAAAAAAAAACAAAAAGAAGAACAGGAAGTAATTGATACAAGCTAGACATGGCGCAATGCTTTTTCAGCACCACGTGCGGCGTGATTCCATGCTTGAAGCGGTGCGATTTCTCCAGTCTTCCTGCATCTACCCCTCGGTAGTGGTCAACGTCTACAGCAGCGCATGCAGCACTCTACACACCTTGCACCCAACAAGACACTATTTTGGTCTCGCACTGGCATACACAGGGAGACCCGCCTCAGTTCTCTCCTATCTCTTCTGGACAGTAGATGACGTCGCAAACACGGCGGACACCGAATTAACGTTGGGTACCCTGGCACGACGCCACCCTCGGAGGACCGCTCGAGCGTCGTCACCAGAAACATTCAGCGCATCACAACCGATACATTGAAGCTAGGATGAAGATCAATAGCACTAAATGCGAAGTATCGTGTTGGGAGCAGACGTGTCCTTTGGCGCAGAACCACCCGCATGGAAACATCTGCGGACTGTGTTGCGGACGTCCGTGAAACTGACGTCCACAGCATGCAGCTCTGGGATCATCCAAATCTGCGCGAAGCCACAGTACCAACAAACAAAGGAGCAGAACTGCGAGTGGGGACGCAGATAGACGTGAGAACAAACCACCGCGGCCTACAGTGCAGCGAGTGCAAAAGAACCTCTGAGAGGCACACAGGACTTTTTTATTACTTAAAAACTACGTCTCAGCCCCAAGCGATAGCATCGATATCTTCTGCGCGAGCGCCCCGAGTACAACATCCCCTCCTCTCAGCTAGCTAGAATCGACGAGTCGTCCGTCCAGCAGTTGCGTCATCCATCCACAACGTTGACCTGCTATGAAGCTCCCTGCGGCAAGCGACTCTCGCGGCCACGCTTGGGTGGTATCTCGAGTGATCACGAAAAGTGTCTGCATGCCTGGCGCCTCACCGAGCCCTAGATCTGGCCTCATAACAGTCATCACGCTCTCCGCTCATCCATTGACATAGCCGTCGTACAGTGCAGACCGCAGTCATAGGGGCCGTCTGGAGAAACTTGGTGCCTCACTCGAGGACTGGTGGCGGGTACACTGTGTCGGGCCGCCTGAAGACAATAAACAGCATCACGCCAGAACACTCAACGGTGGGACAACGCTTGAGGCCAGACGCGTTTTGTGGCTAATCGCCTCCTCGACAACCTGATTCCACGTGACGACGTCGACAGGGCCGACTCCGCGCTGCTGCGCAGACACTCTCCGGCGCCTGGCTGACCGCCTTTCCAGTGTCGAGTATTGGAAATGCTGCTCGGACCAACAAGCGACCACTACTGCGCACCGCCTGGTCGCCCTGACGAGTTGGCGGCTGAAGTCTGCGCTCCACATCAAGCTGCTACGACCTCCGCGCCGAGCACTGATGAATGCTCGAGGTCTGCACGCTCTGAGTCGTGCAGCTGGAGGCGCGGGTCGTCTCAGCAGACAGCCGCTACTCAATGACGTATCAAAACGGCGCTCACTGAGCGCTGGCATGCCTTCTGTGCTGGCGCCACCGGGATGGACAGTGGCGGACGGCAGACGACCGGACGGCATGACCACCTTTCCCTTCGTCGAGGGCAAGTGCCTCTTGTGCGATGCCACATGCGCAGACACTTATGCCACCTCGGTCATCAGCAAGTCTGCAGCCCATGCTGGTGCCGCTGCCCGACCCGAGCTGCGAAGGGCGCAAGCGACGACGCTACGCCGAGCTCGGCCGCAGGTACCGGTTCCAGTCCGTCGCCATCGCAGTGGTACGCGGCAACATCACATCTCTGCAACTGGCGGCCGCCAGCGGCAATTTCCTCACAGCGAGGTTTCGAGCACTCGGACGGCTGGACGCCAGCTTACAGAGCGTGTGTGCGTGTACCCGACCAAAAACAACACTTGCCAACTTGACCACCAGACCAGCCCGCACAGTCAATACACCCGATGCCTTCACCCCAACGAGATCTGGGAACGACCTCCTCACCTCGAGGGCCTGTACGCCAACCGCGCTCCACAAAAGCCCGCAAAAAATCCGCTGGCAGTCTACAGGGCGTTATATGAGGCTACATGAAGCCAAGCCCTCAAGAGACCGACAAACCCTCGCTCAGTCGCGATCCGGAGCTGAAACCCCGGAGCTCGGCCGATACACCTTTTGGTGCGCTGGCCGTCGAGGGAGCAGCGCGTATGGGGAGAAAGAGGCACCCTGGCACCCTGAGCCACCTGAGCTAATCCTAGACACCTGAGCTAGGGAGTGGAACACATGCTCTGTACAAAAGCTGCACAAGCATGTGTTTTATGAATGTGTGGTATTGGTATGTTATCAGTGAAATATATTATGTTTTTTTCGTTTATCTTTGATCCTTTCCACACATTTTGTTACAAATTTTGTTTCATGTCGGATCAGGTCAGGTCAAGTGACCTAACCTCCCAACAAGTTTGTGGTCGTGCCATGACCACAGTTTGTAGAGAATCTGTATCAAACTTTTAGGATTGCATGAAACCATCAATATCTACAAATTGTTCGTCCCGGATTTTTTATATCGGTTACCTGTGGTCGGGAATTTTGTGACCTCCCCATAGCAAGTCAATGGAGCAAGTCATAGAAAGTCAATTCAAATGCTTCCTATTTCGAGGATATCAGTCCAATTCCTTCTGGATAATGTTATCATCGGATATTATTTATGATCCAAGCGCAGGTTTTGTTTAGTGACCCATACGGGGTCATCTGAGGCCATCCTAGGTCACCTACACTTTTTCGTCAATAACTCTAGACATAATGCAGATGGAGAATTTAAACTTTCACCAATGTGATTCTCTCGTCGCGAAACGTCTTCTAATATGCATCATGACCTACTTGGGTCATCATTTGACCTTGAAGTGGAAAAAAAGAAGACCATTTCTTAAGTAACCTAACATGGTAAAAATCAAAGTGCCTTGACGAGTCAAACACGGTGGCGTTAACAGTATTGCGTTATCTTTTGTAGGTAAAAAGTAATAGGCAAGAAACATTTTAGCCAAAAAACAAAACTTTTGACTTCAATGACCTCTAGAGCCTAAACCGTTGATCTAAGGTCAAATTTGATGAGAATTCGTTTATTGCAAATTCCCATGGCTGGCGATATATTTTGTCTGTTTGTTTATAGCTATGCATAGTTCCCGAGATATAGGAGGGTTTCTGGATGAAGTCCTAAAACTGGAAAAAAATGGCCTTCGATGACCTCTGGTGAACTGAATTTTGATCTGAGCGAAAAAATATGAAATACTTTTTTAAATTATTTTTGATGACGTTTCAAACAGTGTTTTTGGTTTTGGTCTACACTTCAAAGCAGCTGAGTTAAAAGGGGTGTTCACTCTTCACCCCCCGTAGGGCGCGGAAAATCCCGAGGCCCAGTGGGACGTGGGTTAAACATGTTCGACATTTTGTAATCGTCAAAATGTTTGACTAACATGATGCAAATATGTAAGCGGGTTTCCGCTTACGGATTTCGGGTCACCATGTAGTGACATCGGTTAAAGCTGCAGCTCTATTCGAATGTTCGATTTGTATATTTTATTCACAATACTTTGCTTTAGTGTTATGTTTTGATACAATTGTAATTGGCGTCGGATATAATTAGAGACTGTTTCTTCATGTAAATTATTTAGATACTTTAAGTTTTATCAATTTAAGGTCGGGTCACGATTAGCGTATGGGCGAGCCGAGCACCTCAGCACCTGAGCATTTAAGCATGACGAGTGTCTTATATCCGATAACAATGTTCACTGACAAACAACATTATTCATGCATGCGCTTCCACTATGCAGCTGATACCATAAGACCAAATGCATAAAAATGAGTCGTGGAAAAGCTTACGATACTTCTGCACACACTGCACATGTTACGTCAGCGTGTCCCATTACCGAGAACAGTGCCTCCCCTTACCGAGAACAGCGTTGGCCACGTCCGACAGCTCGGCGCGCGTCGGCCGGGGCCGGCTGATCATCGACTCCAGCATCTGGGTCGCGCAGATAGCCGGCTTACCAGCCTGACGGCAACACAGAGCAGCATTAACATACGGTATTATGCCAGCACACGCACGTCCAGACCCTCCTGTGACGAATATTACCGGCATACCCAGCTGTCAGCAACACTAATATATGTACATACAGTCGGTCTATTATGTATGTTCCCTTTTCAAGTTTCTAAAACTCTAATTTCAATATCTAATATAATTTCACTTATGTGTACATTAAGGACTGATTTAAGGTAACATATTGTACCTTCTAGGTAGGTACCACATGTTCCCTTGCATCAGTCCTACATGTACACAAATGAAATAAGATGAGTTTTTGAAACTAAAAAAGGAAGATACATAATAGACCGGCTGTACATACATACAGTTACGTGTGTATGTTCTGTCCACTTCATCGACACCACCTCTGTCTCTGTCTCTGTCTGTCGGTGCTGCACGCAGTGGAATCCAATGGAATTACTATAGCCCTCGCCCCCGGTATCAGGGGCCAGGACATACATAGTTTCATTATATTTAATTGTGTGCATCTTCGACAGACAGCACCGATGGACAATGTTGACATTGAATTAAACGGGAGCGCTTAGGCAATGCTTTTTAGGTTTAATTTCAAAGCTAGCTTCCGGCAGACGAAAACAAACTTTGCCCCAGAGAAATGGAGGGTTTATTCGAACAGTGCACTGAAGGGACTGCTACCAGCCGTTTTCACGAAGGATTTATTCGCCGGGTGCATCGACATCGGGTGGTGTCGATGAAGTGGACCGAACACATTCACGTGACTGTACCTACACACCCGACACTGCCGGGACCAGCCTCTCCTGTGGCGCCTTCATGGCAGTCAATCAAAGGATTTACGGACCTACGAAATGAGGTGGCTGAAGACTATGACGAATAGCAATAGGCTTTTAGTGTTTTTGATATTCATGACTCCAGAAGCAAACAGTTCATTACATAACCGCGATAAATACATTTGTGAATAGTTTAAATGTACCTACATTACTACATACCTCATGTGTTTTTCGAGTTTTCAATTCTATTTTACGTAGGTACTAGCAAACGGTTCTTACCTTTCAGTGCATACCAGGACTATACTGTCAGCAATGACCGCCTCATCCAATATTGACAACGCCGCCTAGCCCTCCATTCGCCGTCAGTGCACTTTAATTACGATCATTTGTAACCATGCTCGTACATGCCATTTGTACTGACTGAATAGTTGGTGCTTTCATCAATCAAGCGATGAAGGTTGGCTTGATCGGCCGAGTGCATCGTGCCTATGGATATACACTATGCAGCGCATGCACGTTTGTGCTGTTTTTCATAGCGTTCACGTACAACGTTGCCGCTGAATCGACCAGCTGCCTGTGGTGGTCACCTCAATAGGCTGCTAACGAGTGACAGTTGGTGTATGTATGTGTGTCTACTGCATGCAGTCATGTATCGATGCAGGCTCATTTGATCCATTTGATTGCACCGCACCGTACACGATTCAGTTCAGTTTACCTGCTGTCCGTCAATAAGTACGCGAATGGCGTGTAGGCGTTCTTGAGCACCATTCCTCGTCCATCTACCGAGAACGACGATTTCCCCTTCCAGCAGGACAGTTATGCATTTCTTTAACGAAGAAAGACTATCTAATCGAGCTGCCAGGGAGCGAACACGAATAATGCTACCAACATTCGCCATTAATTACCCGCCGATACGGACAAAACTATCATATGCAACGAACCTGTTAGCTGTCGAGCTTCCAGGCACTCACCATATTACACTTGGCGATGATGGATTTTTGCGCCAGGAACACCTTTTCGGGCGGCAGTTCCACGCCCATGTCTCCCCTCGCCACCATTACGCCGTCTGACTCGGCAATGATGGAGTCGATGTTCTGAAGCCCTTGGCGGCTCTCAATCTTGGAAATTATCTTAATGCGTCGGCCTTCTTCACCTGGTGGAGAAAGCTGGTCTCAGGCTAGTACATTGTGAACAGAGCAGAATCGCTTGGACAGAAAGTCATATGCAGTAGCCTTAATGAAGAGATCAGCGGTGAAGTGCTCCAGCAGACTCGACGGCAGTTGTTCATTAACAAACTTTGCCTGCGATTGTTATGACTGCGTGTGGCCGGGATCAGCATATTAATCATCCAGCTGCCTCTCTTTCTGGACAACAGAACGACTGCACTCTGAGAGACAGTGACGGGAGGAGGCGGAGGCGGAGGCGGAGGCGGAGGCGGAGGCGGAGGCGGAGGCGGAGGCGGAGGCGAGGCAGGGCAGAGCAGGGCAGAGCAGACACCGACGCCGCAGACCCGCAGAGGCAAGACCGGCAGAGGCTAGAAGGCGCAGCAGACCGCAGACGGCAGACGCAGAGCAGAGGTCAGACGGCAGAGGCAGAGCAGAGGAGACGGCAGAAGCGAGGCGACGGCCGAGGCAGAGGCAGAGGCAGCGGCAGAGGCAGAGGCAGAGCAGAGGCAGAGGCAGAGGCGGAGCGCGGAGCGCGGGCGGAGCCGGAGGCGGAGGCGGAGGCGGAGGCGGAGGCGGAGGCGGAGGCGGAGGCGGAGGCGGAGGCAGATACAAATGAATAGCTATATGGGACAGACGGAGGTGACAAAATAGATAGCGGAGAAAGAGATAGAGGAGGAAGAGGATGATGATGAGGAGGAGACAAATGAAGAGCTAGATTGAGACAGACGGAGGTGGTAAAGGAGATAGCGGCAGGCATTCAGATGATGTAGCCATACAAATGACAGTAACCGTGTTGCGGACAGATACAGATGGATGAAGACTAAATAAGACTAACAGCGACAGATGAGGCCTTGCAGCATAAACAGAACGAGAGAGATTGCGGAAGAATAAGACCCAGGTCCCGAAGCACACCCTCAGTCCCAGCCTGACCAGTGACCAATGACCATGGTTGATGGTACCCTCAGCCCCTGACTGACCCTGTCCCTCAGCCCCTGACTGATCCCATTATTCAGCCCCTGACTAACCCCATCCCTCAGCCCCTAACTGACCCCATCCCTCAGTTCCTGACTAACCCCGTCGCTCAGCCCCTAACTGACCCTGTCCCTCAGCCCTAACTGACCCTGTCCCTCAGCCCTAACTGACCCCGTCCCTCGGTCACTGACTGACCCCGTCCCTCGGTCACTGACCCAGCGCCTGCCTCAGCTCGCGGACGCCGTCCCTGTCTCGAACGAAAGAGGCGAACACGAAGTCGACGCCGAGTGCAGCGGCGAGCCGGAGGTCAGCCCGGTCCAGCTCGGTCACAGCCGGCAGACGGAGACAGACGCCTGGCACACAGACACTCTTCCTGGAGCCGAGACGGCCGCCCGTCTCCACCGTACAGAACACAGAGTCGCCCTCTGTCGGACAGACGGAGAGGTAGGCGGGCGTCAGAGGGAACTCGACATGCATTCCTGAATATTATAGTCGGATGGGCTCTCAGTTGTCATTGACAGAGATGCGAGCAAATTTAAAAGCGATGTTGGGAAGGTATTCATTAAACAATTACAGGATTGACATAATGGTTTTTGGCACAGCTTTGTATTTATGCAGTTTAACAGCCTGAGAAAATATATGATTGTTTTTTTTTTATACGATCGATTTTACGACTACCCCTTTTGTCAAATTACATGTACCTATGCTAATTAAATAGCTGTAAATATTTTTTGGCCGGTGGTCCTCAGCCAAATGGAAAGGAGCACCAGCGCCGTAAGTCCATCATTCAGCGATTGGTATTCTATATGTCGGAGGCAGTTCTGGTGTTGGTGACATATTGCTGCGTGACACACCTGATAACGGATATCTATGTTGACAATTGAGATCAATGTAACCATCGGGTCGAACAATGTCATGATTACATTTTATCATCTACGATAAATGGCCCTTGATATGAAGTTTAATAGTTTTCCACTAAACATTCCTGACGATTATCAAGATTCTATAGTAGGTACAACACAAATTGCGGCACTTATGCGTTGTGTAGAAAAGCTAAAAAGACTGTGTAGTATTCATATACAGTTGACGATGAATCGGATTGATATATCATCGATAGTGATGGGTGTGAGCACGGCACAGACTGTTGCTCACTTATTGTATGACAATTAATTAAGAATCAGTTATTTGTATTGACAGACATGGTTATTATCCACTTAGCCGTATCCACCTCCTCTGGATGTCTCCCCGCCAGAACACAAAAAAATCCGGCAGCTCCAGTATGATGCATGCTAGTGTTTGGCTTTTCACGCGCCAACTTCCATTTTCTTCCATTGACACATGGAGTTACAACTGATGAAAGCTAGTGTTGTGACGCGGTAGTCTAGTGATTTGCGTGATACGCCTTGGCGAAAGTTTGGTCAAAAGTGACTCTCGATGAAAAGTGTACAATAGTAATTTTCACGATGGAGTATTTTGCGCAAAATGATTTAAAACATTTTAAAATGTTTAAAATGTTTTAGTATGCAAGTTTTAGTATATGATATATTCCAAGAAATCAATTACTGACTTAGGCGATATCATCATTCATCATTATTCAAGAGTTATGGAAACATAAAATGAGCTCATTACAAAATTATGATACACAATTTGCCGTTTCTAAAGAGCATATGCGTCTGGAGTCCATTCGTTCAGTTAAGCATACCGCCATACTAGTTACTCAATCTGGTAACGTCATGGATCACAGGTCTGCCTTCGCATGGCCCAAGGGGGGGGGGGCTCATGACCCCCGTGACCCCCCGCTTGGTTATTGCTGGGCCGAGTCTGATTATGAGTCAAGAGGGGGTCAGTCCTTTGAGCGACCAATAGCATGCCCGAGATAATGTTTCGGAATCTTCTGAACAGTTTCAGTAGGTAAAGATCACAACTAACCTATACGTATACATAACTATCTTGCTAATTACCACCAAACCGCAATTTTATAACATGCTATATGCTAGCCAACATATTCAAAAATTCTGAGAGACATTTCAAGAAATCGCTTGCAAAAGCTGTGTAGTTAAGGAATAGATAAGTATACTATAACTTGCATATTAAGACATTTTAAAATATTTTAAAGCATTTCGTGCAAAATAGATCATCGTGAAAACGGCTAATGTTTGCTACAAAAACCATCGAGTCAAAAGTCCTCATGTGATGCTATATAAATTAATCATATGGACCTCAAAAGAAAATTAGTGTTTGGCAATAACGTGAACCATTGCTAAGCTGCCGTTTTACATCAAAAGTTCTAGAACACGAAGTCACGAAAACCGTCTGATAAAGGCATGTGAAGCATGAAAAGAGCTCTTCTCACATTTTACTGAAAATTAAGGCACGAGTAGTAAATGTCACGAGGCACTTAGCACGAGTCATAACCCCACCACCGCTAATCACGAGGCATCACCCCACCACTGCTCAGCCCGAGACAGCGTGACACACCTCACCACTGCTCAGCCCGAGGCATCACCCCACCACCACTACTCATTTCAAGGTACCGGTATCAGCACGGCTGCCAGGACGGGGACCCGACCCCGCTCTGCTCAATCTTCGGGAGCTGGCCCGAGGGACCGCCGACTTTATCGGAGAGGCGACACTGCTGTAAACAGCGCTGCCGAGGCGAGGCAGCGACAAGAAGGCTCTCCCGACACCCAGCCCGGTGACACAGCCCCCCCCCCCACCGGATCGGGGAGAGGAGGGGGCGGAGAAGCCAGGTCAGGTCGTTGGTAACTGTCCGCCGGGGGCTGTGCCCAGAATGAGCAGTGTGATTTGTGATGGCTGGCGTGGAATTTAGAGCGGGCGGAAATTGTCAAACACATGATGAGATGTTTCAATTTATACGCTTCATTTCAATTGTCTACTGGAACGAGCTGTGGATAAATAAATACATAAATAAATACACGGCCTTTCACATAAATGGCATACCACGTAGACTCCTCAGCCAGTCAATGCAATCAATGAAATACATAACTTATCATTCGAGTTGCAAAATCAAAGCGCGAGACAAGCGAGTCGCAGCTGCAGTTCGCATCAGACAAACTGCCGGCACCATTCGCTGTTGAAAGTTTGCGAGCCCGTCTGCCTTACCGACACCGGAGACGCGGAGGGTAACGAGGCCATCATCGAGGTGGATCGTGTTGCCGGGCCCGACACAGTCGGCCAGGTTGCCGTGGTCGATGTGCAGTACGTCTGCGGCTGAGTGGTGACGGTACTGAGGGTCGGCAGTCAGCCGCAGGGTGGCGCCCGGCTCCAGCTGCACCGTGGCGCCCGGCTCCGGCTGCACCGTGCCGCTGCCGTCCTGCAGGGACGCAACACCATCGCGTCAACAGAACACCGCTGCCGCCATGTTAACACCGCTACCGCCCTGTTAATACAGTTACCGTCCTGTTAACACAGTTACCGTCCTGTTAATACAGTTACCGTCCTGTTAACACAGGTACCATCCTGTTAACACAGTTACCGTCCTGTTAACACAGTTACCGTCTTGTTAACACAGGTACCATCCTGTCAGCACAACACAGTACCGTCCTGTCAACACAGCACCCGCGGACTCCGGAGAGCCAACTCTGAAGTTGTCTGAATTGAATAATGGGGTTCTGCCAGGGCGATAACGCAGAACAGGATGAGCTCATTCCACGGGATTGACGGTGCTGCGTCTCGTTAGCAGATAAGTTTAAGTAACAGTGGCAAGGTTTTGATCATGATAAAAATGACTAAATGTTGGCAGTTTAAAATTAGTGTAACGAATTAAATATGCTGTTTTTCTTCGTACAATGCACATTAAACGTCACTTCAATGTCAATTAATTAAAACTAAGACACGGCATCAGCGCTATTTCAGGACAGCTGGAGCTCTCCTGGTCCAGTGCACCGTCTCACCTGTACCGGTATGACCCCGGTGCGGATCTCAGGTCCCCTGGTGTCGAGGGCCACAGCCAGCAGCGGCGTCTCTGGATGGAGGGAGCACGCCCGCCTCAGGCGCCTCACTCGCTCGGCGTGCTCGGCATGGGAGCCGTGCGACATGTTCAGCCGGGCCACCGTCATACCAGCGGCGATCAGCTCCGAGAGCGACTCTATCGAGTCACAGGCTGGACCTGCGGCAGCAGGAACACGGCAAGGTTACTTGCACACAGAGAGGTATAGGAGAGGAGGGAGAGGAGGAGGGAGAGGAAGAGGAGAGCGGAGAGGAGGAGGAGAGGAGAGTGAGGGAGAGGAGAGAGAGGAGAGGAGAGGAAGAGTGAGAGGAGAGGAGATGGAGAGGAGAGGAGAGGAGAGTAGAGGAGAGCGAGAGGAGAGGAGAGGAGAGGAGGGAATGGTGAGGGAGAGGGAGAGAGGAGAGGAGAGGAGAGAGAGAGAGATGGAAGAGGAAGACGGAGAGGAGAGAAGAGGAGAGGAGAGGAGAGGAGAGAGAGAAGGAGAGGAGAGGAGAGGAGAGGAGCAATCAATCTGTGTTCCTCTTGCTCTTCTCATCTCCAGCGGGTATCGTGGGTAGCAGCTGGGTAGGTATCGATACTCCGAGCGATGGGGTTGTCGTGCTGATAGGCTTCACTGCAATGCATGCATGATGCACTGCTAAGTGTGAAGTGGAATGGAATGCTCGTGGTCAGCGTTTGTCGTTGAGGAAATTAACTGCATTACTAGACTGTACCGCATTGCACCTATGCTCTGCGGAACAGGATGCTCGTGATCAGCATTGGACAATGGATATTTGTGTTCGAGGAGACCATGTGTAAATAATTGGGAGATCACTATCCATCCCAGTGGGTGGTATCGCCAGCAGTGGGCCATCACGAAATTGGCTCCCGCTCAGCAGCACTTACAAGCTTGTCATCGGTACTCACCGCCTCCATCGGCAACGCCAACGAACAGTCGCCAGGTGTGCTAAATTGAAACTGCCGGCGGCGACCATGACCGGCAATCAAACTGACTGTGAAGCTTCGCTCTGGAATCTGCCTCCGGCCCTTAACTTGACTGTTCTGCTGACATTTTACACTGCCCGCTAACGTGGTTAGTCTGAATTATCAGACTTACAATGACATGACCCACATGACAGCTCGCGCAGAGTGATCAGACCTTAGTGCCTAGAGGCATACCTACGCAGAATGGCGATGCAGCTTACGTGAGCGTGATTAGATGTTCTAATTATTTACATTAGCCGGAATGTGTCCCCATTTATGCTCAATTACTTACTTTATGTTCTAAACAGATGGTCTCGTGCAATGATAGTGACTAACTATATGAAACACATGTGACTGGTTTATTTTGAAACTCGCTTAAAATTCAAGCCACTTCTTCATTTCAGGGTATTGTTGGCAAGAGACATGTTCATAATTTAACATAACTTTCAGAGTAATCCATTTTGGGCTCCAGAACAAGCCTATTTCAAGGGCAGTACATGTTATGGGACGCCTGGCACTTGGCAGACTCAGCGAAAAACAGCCGCTGGAGCTCAATTGGCAGAAATAGGCATATACAGCGCTGGCTGCAAATGCCACCGACGCCTCCTAGTGCACACCTGGGGCACTTCTACACAATACGTGTTCGAAACTTACAGACATGGCACCTGAGTACTGCGACAGCGACAAATGTAACGACCTGTACGGATCGAAATGTATTATTAGAACCATGCCACCTGGCGTGCACTGATAGTCATATCCACATCGGCGCTGCATTGCGATAAACTCCTGTCGAACTCTGGCACTGCAGGTGGGCGGTAACTGTTCGCGTCTGTCAGATACACTTCAGACATCTGAGGTAGGTGGACATCAGACAAACTGAGTAGTATCATTATAGACCATCTAACATTACATACAGTCGCACGTGAGACATCTCTCTAGACAAATAGTGCCTGAAGCATGTCTGCAAGAGTTGAAAAGCAAAACAAGTGGAATGGAGAGATTAAGTTAGTTTTAAAGGGACTGTCCCACCTTTTCAAAAGTTCTCAAATGTACGCCGCATGTGGTGATAAATATTAAGTAATTGCTGCCGAACACGATTATGACATTTGTTTCTCACTAACAGTGCTTAATTTAATAAAAAAA
>VOPJ01015524.1:29042-122582 GCA_014673585.1 Semibalanus balanoides
ATCCTGTCCCTTACCCGCGCAATGCTGTCCCTTACCCGCGCAATCCTGTCCCGTCCCCGCGCAATGCTGTCGCGCAATGTCCCGTGGAGCTTGCACGGTGTATAGTTCCGCTGCACACTGCAGTGCACAGTGCAACGTACAGAAAACCGCACAGTCGGGGCACAGACACAGACACTGACAGCGAGCGAGTATCGCAGCTCGTCCGTGGAATGCTAAGCAGCTCGGCGGCAGGGCTGCAGCTTCCAAGCTTCAGAGTGGTAACTGAGCTTCTTAGCTTTGGGTCTCCCAGCTGCAACTGACCTGCAGCTCCCTAGCTTTCCAGTGGTGAATGAGCTGCAGTGTATCCGAGTTTTCGAGCAATGATTGAGCTGAGCTTCCGAATTTTCGAGCGCCAAACGAATTGGAGCTTTCGAACTTTCTAGCCAAACTGAGCTGCAGGCCAGCTTCCAAGCTTCCCAACTGCGAATGAACTGCAGCTTCGAAGCTTCTGGAGACTGCAGCGGGATTCGGAAGCCCAACTGAGCTGGATCTTCCTACTTCCCGAGCAGTGGCAGCTTCTGGAGCTTCCGCGCTTCCAGCGGTGAATAAGCCGCAGCTATCAAGCTTTCTAGCTCTATCTGAGCCGGAGCTTCTGAGTTTCCCAAGGAAGCCTCAGCGACGAATCAGAGCTTCTCAAACAACCGAGCTTAGCTTTTAAGCTGGCCCTTTCTTGACGTGCAGAGTTGAAGACGTGTTGCAAAGCCACGTCAAAGTTCAACGACAAACATACATCACTGGTGTTAGCAGATGGCTCCGCTAATGCAAGCGGCCGGGGCTTCCAGTTGGGGTCAGCGCTATCGTCCTGGAATGCAGATGATCTGTAGAGGTATTGATTTACCAAACATATCATGTCAGCAGAATGTGATGAACAATGCCGGGAGAGCCCGTCAGGACCGGAAACAGTGGCATGCCGAGTATCAGGTCAGTATCAGGCGCCCCTCCGACCAGTGACGGCGCCCCTCCGACCAGTGACGGCACCCCTCCGACTAGTGGCGGCGCCACTCCGGCCAGTGACGGCACTCTTGCGGACAGTGACGGCGCCCCCTCCGGCCAGTGACGGCGCCCCACAAAATGTTTAAGTCACGACTAGCACGTGCGGAAGAAGAGGCACCCCCTGCAAAATTTTAAGCAATATTAGTGGCGCCCCTGTCAATCGGGTGACGCCCCTCGAGGCAATGACCTGGTCCTTTGCGAATTTCTGCGCACACCACTAAAAGAGCGCTGTTGGCAACAGCGCCTGTTGCAGCGCAGTAGCGTGATAAGAGCTGGTCACACCTTCGCTGGGGTCACTTCAGATTGCCTATACCACTCCCCGATATCCCCCCACCCACAACCCCCTCCCCTCCCGGACCCAACTCCTTCGTGCGTCGCTTCCGAGTGCGTCATGGAGGTGGAGTCCGCAGCGCCACCCGTGGGTGCAGCTCTACAGGAGCGCCACCGAAATCGCGAGGGATGAGTCATAACATGTTGCGAGGGCAGCGCGCCAGCAGATTTTTACGTAAATTACAGAAGTGTTGACGCTCCACCCTGGATTGCATGTATGATGTGAGAAGTATGCCACCCCAGGAGGATCCCCCGTTGTACCGGCAAGGGTTTGAACACTGCTCAGTTTCGCCCACCGTCAGCGCTTGGTAACATGCAAGTCATGCGAACCTTACCGGCGGCTGATATGTTGAACGAAATCTTTGGCAGATTTCGGAAATGGTTCATGCGGCATGTATACCTAGATTGGCGATGACTGGCCGGTGACTTCTCCTGTCCTTGCGCAATGCGCACCTCCCCAAAGTGCCCAGGCATGTTAAACGTGATGTCCGAAAGTATATTTCCATGTTCGTTGTGTGAACCCACTTTCAGCCACTCGCCGCGCACATTCACATTTCCATACACTGTACACTGCTACGGGAGACGCATCAGTGACACTTGTCGAGCTGTGATGGGTGTCTGCGATGACCTGCGATGACCTGCGATGACCTGCGATGACCTGTGATGACCTGTGATGACCTGTGTGATGACCGGTGATGACCTGTGTTTGTGGTGACATGTGGTGACCGGCGTCTATGATGAACTGTCATCGCGTCTCTGAAGCTGTCATCGCGTCTATGATGACACTGTCTCTGTGTCTGTCCACGTGTCTGTGATGAGTGATAACCCATGACTGGGATGACCTGTCATCATGACCGTGTCTTAGATGACCTGCCGGCGCGTCTGTTGTACGAGTGATCTGTGGGTGGGTGGCGTTGCTGCGTGGGTGTTCCGTTTCACGTCTCAGCCCTCCTCACCATCGTTCGCTCCTGGTAACGATCACGCGTCCCACCCACGACCCCTGCGCCTGGCGCCGTACGCGCCTCGCAACGACTCACCCTCCACGCATAAAGTCGGCCGTTTTTGTGATAATATCTAACGGCCCGCGAGCCTGCCCTCCACCAATTTCTAACGGCCTACGAGCCTGCCCTCCACCATTATCTGCGCATTATCAACGCCTCTACGGCGTGTCACGCACAGTCAGACAGCCGCAGTCACGCACTCGTCTCCCTCACTCACAATTTGACACGCTCATAATGGGCGTTTTGCTGGCGGGCGTAAACAAATTATGCTTTAGATCTTGGCGGAGATTTGGTCGCGCCGGCGCATGTCGAGGCCAAACTTTCAACGAACCCCGGCTGGAGCGGGCTGGGATCGTGATCCCGTGCAGTGGATGGTGGATGGTGGGAGGCGGTGGGAGGGTTAGAGCCGGCGGTCGCAGTGCGGCTGGACCCTGCGTCCCACCGCTCCGCGGCACCATTGGGCCGCTCTGTGAGAAGCTCAGTCGTGCCGAGCACAGCACAACTCAGAGACAAGCGAACAGCTGGTTTGGGGATCCTCCGGCTGGGGAGAACTGAAGTCGAAGCAGACCGTGCGGAGGATGGGTGTGTCGACACGTGCTCAGCATCGTCAGGAGCATGTGCAGTGCTGTGCACCCCGCGAGCTGTACACCGTGCAGAGGCGGGTTCGTGTCCGCACCCACCCCAGAAGCGTGACGCTGACGCTGACGCGTGACGCTGCATGATAGTGGGCTTACAGGTTCACATGCTCCGGGAATATATGGTCCGACATTGCGGGGCAGAGGGAGCTCATAGCCAGCTCTTCACGTGGTGAGAGCTTCACAGCTCACGATTTCCAGCTCACAGCCTGCGACACACAGCTCACAGCCTACGGCACACAGCTCACAGGAATGAGCTCAAAGCTCATAGCTCACGGCTTACAACTCTCAATTAACAGCTCTATGCTCACAGTTACTGCTCACAGTTCACAGCTACTGCTCATATCTCACAGCTGACAGCTCACAGTCCATGTCGCAGCTCACAGTTTACACTACTTACAGCTCACAACACATCACATAGCTCTCACAGCTAACAGTTCACAGCTCACAGCTACTGCTCACAGCTCACAGTTCACAGCTCACAGTTCACAGCTCACAGTTCACAGCTCTCAGTTCACAGCTCACAGCTCACAGCTCACAGCTCACAGCTCACAGATCACAGTTCACAGCTTCACAGCTCACAGCTCACAGTAGCTCACAGTTCACAGTCCATTTCCGACACGCATCTCGACTATTGAGTCTCCATTCGCCTGAACTGCTTGCAGCCCCGGCTGCCGGCGCCCATTTGGGGGCGTGTTTTCGCTCAGGTCTCTGTCAGCTGTGAGTTCCCTGGCTGCAGTGGTCACTGGGCACGGCCAACGGCCTCCGGCCGTCGTAGCCTGTCCGCCGAGCTGCTGCTGCTGCTGCTGCAGTGACTCACCGCTCCCCCCCCCCTCTCCCGGAGGGGGAGGGTAGACTGGGAGAGGCGCCGGGCTGACTGAAATCTCGGTCGCCGTCATCACAGCCGCCCGCCAATGGTGCCACCGCCAGTACCGCCGCGAACCGCCGCGCAACTCCGATTGAATTGACCTCGGCCGGGGCTGGAGGGGAGGGAGGGGTGGGGTGGGGTGGTGGTGGGGCGGGGGAGGCAGAGGGAGCCCGCAAAAGTGGCAGGATGACGGTGAGGTCTTGATTCACCGTCACCGCACAGCCACCGACAATGCTGTAACAACGACAACAAGAGACAGTTGTCGGCCGGGCGGCGGCCTTTCGGTGGCAGCGGCAAATTCGGTGCGCCTTCATACAGCGCGCCCCAAGTCCGCCCGCCCGCCGATTTTCTGCATGTTCCTTGCTCCTTGTTCGTTGCGCATAAAGGAAGCTGCCGCCCATTGTCCGGCCGGCTGTATGTCTGTGATGACGGCTGCGGCGCTGTGATGACGGCTCTGGCGCTGTGATGACGAGTTCGGCGCGCCGCGGCCGCCTGAGAGCGCAGTCACGACCACTTTTGTCCGGCGACCAGCCAACGGAACTGATGCAGAGAGGCCGTTTTGTCCAGCCATTAATGGGGACTGTTAATCGGCGCACTGCTAATGACCGCAGCCCCATCGATGAGGGGTCTGTCGGACGGAGCGGTGGTCACCTGTGAGAGGCTGGTACCAGGATTCAGTAGTGAAGGTGACGGACATTTGTCACCGGTAAAGCAATGGATTGTTTTTTGCTTGTGTAGTTATATGACAATGTTAGTGTTTTGGACGAGTGACTCTTAGCATTTACACTGCTTTTCGTTTGGGCTTAATTCAATGTTGAATCATGCTGAATATTACCATTCAGATAAGGGTAAATCAAGCAGCATGTGCATATTATTGGAGGCTGCGGCTGGTAATTCCAATAGCAACCAGTTTTGTCTTCGTTTTTAAGTGGAAATGACAGGGGATGACATTTTGACTTGTTTACATTGACGTGCATGCCACAAACTGTATTGCTCAGATTAAGCCGACTTCCTTGTCTATTGGAACACTCCGCAAGGCGGCCACAAATCCCCTGTCTATGACTAATCGCCGCCGCTCACTCACAGGTGAAAAGCTGAGATAATGCGATTGCGGCAATCCAACCGGAAAGGAGCGGTCTCGGCAGGGGGCGCTGAACCCTGACTCTGTCGTCAGCTCACCAATCAGTCGCCCCTCCCCTCCTCCCTCCTCGCCCGGGTCTGAGTCACTCTTTGAGTCACAGAGTCGTCGTCCTGATACAGGCAGGTACAGCACCGTATACCTGGTATTGCAGATTAGACTGGGATGCGCTGCATCGGTCGCACGTGCCTGAAGTTGGAGGTGTCAGCAGTGTTGGCCCTCTCGGCAGTGTGGGCGCTGAGAGCGCCGAGAGCGCTGACTGTGCTGACTCAGTGCTGTCAGCGCTGTGTCAGCGGCATCAGCAATGCGCTGATCACGACCACCATGTGGCCTTCACACGGCTAATCAATCAGGGGCAGATTTCCGGCCCGGATCCGGGACACGGGGCGGGCCGCGGAAGTCCGAACATAGCCGCGAACAGCAGACCGAACACAGCCTCAAACGACCGACCGAACACAGTCTCGAACGACAGACCGAACACAGCCTCAAACGACAGACCGAACACAGTCTCGAACGACAGACCGAACACAGCCTTCAATCCGCCCTTGCCAAATCCTCAAATTGTCCGCCCCTGTAGCTCAGTGGGAGAGCGCTGGACTCCTGACCTATCCCGGTAGTGGCAGCCCGGGTTCGAATCGCTTCGGCGCTCGCTATTTGCTCCTGACTGTGATGGCCTGCGGCCAGTGGTGGCAGCAGTCGCACTCGAGGCCAGGTGACGTCAATGAGCGGGGTGGACCGTGTCCAGGTATATCGGGCACGTAAAGCTTTCGTCTAAATTCTGCCGACCAACAGGAATTGCGCGATCGTGTGGTAGGGTGAGGGCCTGCGCAACAAGCTCTGCTTAGCGCGGGTCCTGACCTCGAAAAAGCCATCTATACAAAACATTCGGACTAAATAATCATACAAAAAATATGCCAGACCGAACACAGCCTCAAACGCCAGACCGAACACAGTCTCAAACGACAGGTCGAACACAGCCTGAAACGACATACCGAGCACAGCCTCAAACGACAGACCGAACACAGCCTCAAACAACAAACCGAACACAGTTTCAAACGGCAGACCGAACACAGTTTCAAACGACAGACCGAACACAGCCTTAAACGGCAGACCGAACACAGTCTCAAACGACAGACCGAGCACAGTCTCAAACGACAGACCAAACACAGTCTGAAATGACAGGCCGAACACAGCCTCAAACGACAGACCGAGCAGAGCCTCGAACGACAGACCGAACACAGTCTCAAACGACAGACCGAACACAGCCTCAAACGGGAGACCGAACACAGCCTCAAACGACAGACCGAACACAGTCTGAAATGACAGACCGAGCACAGTCTCAACGGAAGACCGAACACAGGCCTTAAACGGGAGCCTAACATAGCCTCAACGACAGACCGAACACAGCCTCAAACGAACAGACCGAACACAGCCTTCAAACGAGAGACCGAGACACCAGCCTCAAAGCGACAACCGAACACAGTCTCAAACAGAGCACCGAACACAGTCTGAAATGACAGGCCCGAACACCAGCCTCAAGCGACAGACCAAACACAGCCTCAAACGAGAGACCGAACACAGCCTTAAACGGCAGACCGAACATAGCCTCAAATGACAGGCCGAACACAGCCTCAAGTGACAGACCGAACACAGCATCAAACGGGAGACCGTATTCAGGTGGCCAAGAGACAGACTGAACACAGCCTCAAACGGGAGACCGTATTCAGGTGGCCAAGAGACAGACCGAACACAGCCTCAAATGGGAGACCGTATTCAGGTGGCCAAGAGACAGACTGACCGTTCTTTGATGACCGGGTGACTGATAAATCAGTCCAAATCATTGTCTTGGTAAGGTACTTACCAGTCTGTCGAGCGGGGTCTAAGGTTCTCTAACCATGCAGCCGATCGTCTCAGCAATCGTGTCATTCAGCCCCACACTATACTGAACAGCTGCACTGAAACAAAGCTGATGACGACTACACCACATCGAAACGATAACCTCTACTCCTGAATGACTGCGAGGACAGATTCAAACGGTGACCTCTAGCCCGGGGACAGATTCAAACGAAATACCTCTAGCCCTGTTTTGTCTGTGCCCGGTTACCTTGGCTGTGGCGGCGCGTTCCCAGACCTTGCATAGTTGCGGCGTCCGCGGCCCTGTCCGTCCCAGCACCTCCCACAGCTCGGTGCGGCCCCGTCCCAGCTCGGGCCAGCGCCGCTCGGTACTCGGTAGCGTTTCACCTCGGGCCGCCCGTGGAGAGGGCGCCGCTCCCGGCCTTGTGCATTCCGCGCGGTGTCGCTCGTGAGATAAATCAGGACGCAGTGACCGCGCGCCGCCGCCGACCCGGCTGTTTTCAGCGAGCTGCATCGTCTGTTTTATTGCTGCTGTTATTGTTGCTGCGCCAAGGCTGCAGGAAATTGCTTCATAAAGGCGGCGGCGGCGGGGCAGTGGGCGGCGGCTGCGTCTGCGTCTGTCTCTTCAGAGGGTCAGCGGGCGGTCCGGCGCAGACGCAGGGGCGCGCCTCACGCACTCGTGGTCGGTCGCCGCGACAAGGCTGAACATTGGAATCAGCGCCGCCTGTTTGTTAGGAAGATGGGGCCGGGAACTCTGGAGTCAGCATAGCTTGTTTGGTGTGGAGGGTGGCGATCAGAGCTGCCTTGCTTGCACGTGTGAGACATACGACGAACATTGCTTATACGGGAGATAACACTGCAGTGCAGCTTCGCTGCGGTATGTCATCCATGTATTGACTTTGGGGACGCTAGGGAAGGATGCGGTAGCAACTTGGTTGATGCATGGAAAGTGACTTTGTTTATGTTGGGACGTCGTATAATACGGTGGTCCCTAGCCGAGTGAGTGGTTTAGTCGACGCTGTGTTCCAAGAATTCCACCAAAAAACGCTGGCGTATATTTGAAGGGGCCTGTTAGATCCTTCATGTTTACGACTTACGTGCATGTCATCGCCTTTGTGTACTGTATATGCATTTTTGTGACCAAAGGGTGAGGTGCTTTGTATGCATTCAGTTGTGATTTTAGCACTGCCGACTCGGCCGTTTGCCAAGCGTTTGAACGTCTCAGCTGTCTCACCTTAGCCAGGTCAGGCTGTCGATGTGACGAGTCGTGTCAACAAGCTCAAATGTTACATATAGACAAAGTCGGGAGATCAATAGCAGAATTGGAATCCTCGTGAGTTCCATCACTTTCTACGACATTCACCAACTATTGTTCTCAACCCATTCCCAAACACCCAACTATCCAACTGACCGTTGTGCCATGTTCGATTTTGAGCGTTCACCCGGAGTTTCTTTCTAATTCCATGTTTCGTTCTTCTTTCTTATTTCTTTATATTTCCTATAATTTCCTTCGAATTAATTTATAGCTTTTCGAGTATCTTTTCCAGCATTTATCTTCGTCCGCAACCGTCGTGTCACCTTAGACCTCGCGGCTCCTGAACCTTCCATGACTCGTTAGTCGTTAGATAGTCAGAAATTCGTCCCGTCCCAGCCAGCGTCCATCCGTCAGAGGTAATCAGAGATCGTGACTTTCACATTGACGACGCCTGGGCGCCGGATACCGCGGGTGTGGAAAGGGGTGAGGTCTCAACCGTCGGATCCAGCCAGTCAGAGCCAGCCCAGGGCCTACCAGTCGGGCTCACCCAGCACTCCTTGGCATCGATGACTGCTAGAGCTCTCCGCTCGAGACCGGATACTCTGCTGGTTCTTGTGATTCTCGTCATGTGCAGGAGATGCATGCTCTTGGAATGTTTTTGCAAGACACCTTACCGGACGAAGGACCAAAGGACGAAGGAAATAAATGACACCATTTGTCATGATCATATCGATATGTACCAGACTCACCAGTCTGTGTTTGAAAAAGTGCAAGGTGCTTCGATTAACAAGAAGTTCTCATACAATATCTATAAGAAATCGATGTCTCTTCAGAAGTGAATTATCACCGCGGAGAGAAAAGAGATGGCTCATGCATGGGCTTTTTGCAACGACTGAAGACAAATTAGGTCGAGGTTGTCATCTAGTTGCTGACATTTGTGTCGTTCTACCCGACCGGACAGCGAGGCAGCAATGCTCACAGCCTGAGCAAAAACTGTCTCCCGCTATATCATCCTCAGGAACAAAAACGAATAGCAATCCGTTACGCTTCGTGCCCAATGCTAATGCGGAGACTAGTGCGGACAGACACAACGAACAGAGCTATCAACGCGAAACTTCGGGTACTTTCACCAACATAAATGCTACGTCTTCCGTGTAAAAATGAAGCCATTTCGTCAAAAATGTTTTCAGATATATCAAATTTAGTGACTACACACGAGGTTTTCGACTTCGCCTGTCACTGGGCATTGCCTGTTGGTGATATTTTGATAATACAAAAGTCACTTCACACAAGTTTGACGAAAAATGTTCAACTTTAACAGGCCGTACAGAGGTCGTTACTAAATAAAAAAAATGCGATAAGACAATACTAGAAGATAGGAAATGACAAGGGTTACAGAATGGCGATCTTCAAATCGTGAAAATATTTGTTTTGACTCCCTCAAATAAAAAACTTATTTTAAGTGGTGGAAAATACACTCAAAATAAAAATTGCAACATTGAAAAATTGAATTTCTGAGACAAAAGTACTCTAAGAACATGCTTTTTTATTTAGATTAATCAATTTTAAATTTGTACCTTCAGTTTTTAGTTTTAAAGTTGCATCTCTAATTTCCAGCGCTATTTGACGCTTCGGAATTTAAGAAAACTATTACAAACATGACACCTATCGATGGACAATTGACAGACGACATACAAATTTATCATGCAGTGCCATGGTTTTCTTAAACTGGTGAACGATTGTTTCATAAAATGGTCTAAATTGTACTAAATTTCCCCATAATCCTATTGTGATTCCACAAAACTGCATGTCTGATTTCCGACGCCAAGTGACGTAAGTAAATTTAGTCAAAAGTGATTCAGAATCAAATATATTTTAATGCAGTGTCACGTGGTGTCATGGTTCCTTGTAAAAAGGAGCAGGATTTTCCACAAGGGGATCAAATTTAAATAATGGCAGCGCAACAACAGGCCCGTCTGGTCCATCAGTTAACTGGTGATGGTCCCGGAACAAGGGAAGATACGATACAAAACATATGTTTTAGTTAGATACAGATTTATCATATTTCTGGGTAATGCGGTAGAGTATGAACAAGTACTTTGTGTTGGTATCTTGAACAAATATACCAATTTAAGCAGTTTAGTTCTCATGGCATCCGCAGCGTGGCGGTAGCGTCGCTCAGCGGCCAAGTCCGCGTCCGGCGCGCAGCGCCCTGCTGACGCCGCACCTGATTTCGCCTTTACAGCGCCAGCCCTCCTACACCACTTTTGTGAAGCCGGCAGCGCCAAAAGTTAGCTGTCTGTCCCCCGCCAGTGAATTTACCAGCTCTGTATACACTTGCCGTCCACCTCCTCACTCGGCACTGCCGTCCACCTCCTCAGTCCTCACTCCTCACTCCACACTCCACACTTCACATTGTAAACAGACCAGCGCAGCGGGCTGTACCGCCAGCGGCCGGCGTTTACTTCGCCATTAATTGGTGTGTTTCAGTGCTTGCAGGCGGACCATTAGATCGTTTTATTGTTGTTTGTGCAGCTCGGCCCGGATGAGCTGCCAAGTCAGTGCGTGTTGAGTGAGGCGGCAGGAGTGGTGCGGCTGGATGCTTCTGAGGGGAGCCAGGGTTTGGGTGGACAGCAGGACAAAGTCACACGCTCGTATACATAGCTGCCGGCAGCTGAATGCCGGGCTCGAGTGTGGCAGTGTTTGTTCAATGTTGGACAACGTTTGAAAATGAGGATGGCGTGGTAGCACATATGTGATACCGTCGATTGAAGCCGTTTTCCTATATCACTCGTTCGAAATATATATATATTTAACATAAAATAAGAAGATAGCTAAACCCAGTAGAATGTACTTTGTTAACAACCAGCACCGAGTTTTAAAAACATTTTCGCAGAAAGCCTGTATTCAACGGCTTCTGCTTTCACAGCACTGAACCATGAACAAACATAGGTACTTACTCATTAATTATGCATTATCACATGACCTCCTTTCAAATAGTGTCTCTGATGTCCAGATATCGCACGTGTCAACCTGTTCCGTTCCGTTCCGTTCCGTTCCGTTCCGTTCCGTTCCGTTCTGTTTCGTTCCGTTCCGTTCCGTTCTGTTTCGTTCCGTTCCGCTCCGTTCCTTTCCTTTCCGTTCTGTTCCGCTCACGTCCGCTCCGTTCCGTTCCGTTCCGCCCGTTCCGTTCCGTTCCGTTCCGTTCTGTTCTGTTCTGTTCTGTTCCTGTTCCGTTCCGTTCCGTGTTGTTCCGTTTCCTGTCGTTCTGTTAACTCAGACATCCAGCGAAACGCCGTCTCCTCGTGTTCGCCAATGCCGGGTCGCGTTGGTCTGTCGCTCGTTATCCGTGGAAACTTCGTTCTGCTCGGTTCGGCACGCTCCCACGAATTGCTCGCATCACCGCCGGCGTGCTCGCAGCTCTTCCAGACTGGAGGGATACCTGCGTCCTGCTGTCATGTCTGTGGCTCTCCTTCTAGGCTGTGGGGTCTTTAAAGTAAAATAAATACACTTTTCCACACACAACGGAGTTAGTAATTTACATTTGGAGAGCAGGCATACTTATTTGTAAATCTACTCAAATTTAACATTTAAATGTCTCTAACCAAAATAATTTCAATTGGAAAACGTTTAAACCGCGTACTGCAGGAGAGGGGGTTGATTTCCGCCCTCCCTCTCAGGTTTTTCAAGAGTAGCGGTAAAATAGCAACACGCAGCGCCGCCAAATTTTGAGCAGCTTTTTGGGCATCAATTACCCACTTTTTGTAAAAGTTTTGACTTCAGGTCATATCAGAACAGGTCACAAGGTGACGTCAAATGACCTTACCTTCAACAACGTTTGTGTTCGTGGCAAAGCCACAGCCTTTTCCCGAAATATCTGAAACTTGCAGGATTTCATAAGGTTAGCAATACCTACAATTTGGTCATCTCGAATTTTTCGTATCGGTGACCTAAGGTCAGGTCAGTTTCACGACCTTCCTTTCCTGAGAAGTGCACGGGAAAATATAGAAATGCTTCCTATTTCAGACAATATGCACTAGATCAGGCAAATCCCTACCTTGGTTTCCCTATCTTTGCTAGCAGAAATGCTATTCACGAAAAACAGCTTTGCCAAACATAGCCTTTTTGACCTTTGATGACCTCTGGAGCATACGCGTAGGAGCGGGGGGGGGGGGGCAAGGGGGCAACTGAGCCCAACTTTTTGAGTGAGGGAAATACGCCCCCCAAACTTTGACTCTAAATACCTGGTCCAAAATTACGAGGCATAGCCACGACCGCCTGGGGGGGGGGCTCTGATCCGAACCCTCTCTCGGTTTTCCTGAATAACTTTTGAAGCGTTGCAGATATCGACTTGAAACTTTGTATACCTTCGCGTACATCAATTTCACGTCATCTATGAAAAAAATAGTTGCATCGAAACAAATTTGAGATATACCGATTTTAGTGATGTCACTACATGGCATTTTTGGTCAAAAACGGCTAAATGTCGCCAAAAATCTAGTTTTGAAGCAAATTGCAACTCAAAACGTTAAAACGCGTGAAATGACGAGTTCTATAAACTGGATATCTCAGATCTATAAAAAACAAGTACCCTATTTTGTATTTTCAAAAATAGAAACTTTTAGAAAATTAAATATAAAATCCAAAATTTTGAGAAGTTTACCAATTTGTATCACAATTTGCCCCAACTTCAAATACGTTCCTGCATCCCTGCTCTGGAGCCTAAACTATTGCTTATCTACAATTTGAAGACATGTTGGCGATTGTATTTGTCAAGAGTTTTTGATTGCTTCTTTCCGTTTGTTCCTAACTATCATAGTTTACGAGATACTTAAGGGTTTCTGAAGAAAAGTCATTAAACCGGAAAGTCTGACCTTTGATGACCTCAGGTGACCTCTCAATTTTGACCTGACCTAAGAAAAGATTGGTATACTTTCGATAGAGCTTGTCTTGAGCTATCTAACGCCGTTTTCCGCTTGTCGTTACGTAGCGTAGTTTTCGGGACCTCAGGGAGGGAATCAACCCCCCTGCAGCTTGTGTTCGTTGCAAACCCCCTGCAGTGCGCGGGTTAAATGTTACACGTTAAAAACAACGGTATCGGGAAGTACTTGCCACATTTTATGGTACATAATGTTTTTCCTGGTCGTTCTTGATATATACAAATAGAATTACCTCTGAAATACCTCTGTTTTTTTTTTTTAATTCATAAGAAGTGATCCAAAAGTGCTCTTCATTTAAGTCGCCCATACTCTTTTTTGCAGAAACAATTTATTTTGTTAAAGTCCCCCTTTCCGGATGCATGCAGTTCGTTTGCAGCATTTTAATATAAAAATGCAAAAGAATGTTGACATTACTGAACTATTTGCTAACATTAGTCTAGTTGAGCTAAAACATCATTGCCTTACTCAATTTTAAGCGTACCAAAAATTGTCCTTCACTTTGTCGTCCATACACTTGGCATTTCGTAAAGACGATCTTGGTTGTTGTCACTTTTCAACGTTAAAAATTGAAACAAAAGTGCCAATATGTGGCGCTCTCAATGGTGGAGTGAAAGTACCGATCTGCATTAGCCCCGAAATAAGTATATGTACCAGTTGTACCTGTTGACTGTTCTGATTTAAATGATAGTAGTGACATTTGTGTAACCTGACCTTAACCTTGACCTCTGCCTACAATTTTACTTTTACTTATGCAGGAGATGAATCATACATTTGAAAGCATGTATACGATTACAGTCGCAATCTTTGGATGAAAATTATGGCCCTTAAACTCAAATACCTGAATTTTACCTTTGCCCTAGCCACGGCTAGGGCAACCTGACATGAACGTGACCTGACATGTGACCTTTTTGTCAAAAATGCGCATGCTTTAGATGCGTCTCATTGAGAGCTTTCGAGTGCCGCTTTGTTCATCTCGCTGCAGTTATTGGTTCAGAAGACAACGAGGGGGTAGAATCTGCCCCCCATTCTTCCCCCTAAGGCGTTAATGGTCGCAGTGTTCGGCTGAATATCCTAGCGGGGCGTGGGTTAACCTCCTCAAGTTAGTGACATATATGCAGTTGCACGGGTGGAGTGGCAGATCAAACAGAAGATACAATAATCCTATGGGATTGGGAGGTATGAGTTCTACCTTTCCCTGCCGTTCATATCCGAAGCACTTTGACGTCAAGGGAACATTTCCTCTACTAATGCAGTGGTAGCAATTGTTGGTATTGCTTCATCATTTCATGTTTGTCTGATAAGTATCTTATCGATGCAAACCAGCGGCTCGCATTAGCTCACCAAGCTGAACTTCGTCAGGGAATGTTGTGTGAGCCTCAAGGAGCATTTCATGTAATACACGTTTTCCTTTGCAGTTGCATCTTACTGCTGCAACTGCAAGCAAACAATGCCAAGAATGTATACAGACACAGTTTTCGAACGGTATCACCCGCCCGCAACAAACATCACCTTATAGACGGCTGCAAAGCACCTCGGAGAGCCGGATCACGATTCACGATCCTGCTCTCACCGGCGCAGCAATGCGAGCAATGGCACCGACCTGCGAGTAATGGCACGTAACGACCCCAGCTGTGGAGCTGACGGCGGGTGGAACAGGTGGGGTCACACCTGGCGAGGCATACCTGCCTCCTCTGCCAGCCTGCCTGTTTACTGCTCCGGTCCTGCCGACGAATCACAGGCACGTCGCTCGGTCCCCGCCCGCGGCCACCAGCCTGAGCCACAGCACGATGATCTATTTTCCAGGGGGCTGTTAACTATTCGGGAGGGGCGGGCGGGAGGCGTGCCGGGCCCAGCGTGCGCCCAGCGGGCAGCCCTGCCCGCCGGCTACCGCATAAACCTGGTCCCCTGGCCTTAAATTCAGGATGATGGGCTAGAAATGTTTTGTAGGGCGCGGGCGGGCGAGGGCAGCGGCCTGCGCCGGCCTGTTTTTGTCGGTCAGAGGGTGGATGTTGTGGCACGCCGCACGCCACAGTTCCAGACCAGTGGTCATAAACAGCCCCAGCCCGCCCCGCCGGCCGAGCGGCGCGCTGCCGGCGGCGATGTCACCAGACCCGCCGCGGGGGCGTCGCGTTGGTGAACCCGAGCTTTGTCACGGTGTGGGACTCAGCCAGCAGAGGGCTTACACTGTACCGGCTGTCATAATTCTCCACCTGATGGCACACACTGAGCACCGGTTACACGCGTCCGCTTCCAGCTACCTGGAGTCGCCTGACCGGTCGCTTCAGGCTGACCTGAACTGGCTGAACAGTCGATCCAGGCTGACCTGGACTGGCCTGACTGGTCGATCCAGGCTGACCTGGACTGGCCTGACCGGTCGATCCAGGCTGACCTGGACTGGCCTGACCGATTGGCTAGATGGTCTTGTCAACAGATTTGCCGTTCCAACGCTATCGTAAATATCGTTGGTTGACGTCATAGTGAATATCTTCGACCTTCGTCACTTAGCATCGTCATTTAATTAGACTCAGAGTTTCCTTTCCAGTTCCACTGAGTTTCTCTGTGTGTGAATGTCATGGTCTCAGGATGGTTTTCAGAACATGTCGTTGCATGTTTTTCCATGTCAGTCAACTCTCGATTTGGCAGCACGGTTTGCAGTGGACTGCTGCGAAGATGCATGGCCTATTACGTCGGCTTGCAGCCGTGGGTGCGGCAATGAATGCAGCGTGCTCTGACCCTGACGTCAAAACAGCTCCAGTGGGTACAGCCATCAGCGCTGCAAACCGCAGAGGACACGCTCAGATTCGGAGCTGGTTCCTCCAACCAGAGATGATCCCTCGCCCTATATGGCTCGTGATACAGCCTTCGTAGAACGCACCTGAGGCGTCTTCGATATGCTATGCGCTGACACGCCACCGGCCATGTAATTTTACACCGTATCCGCAGAGCCCACACGTTTGACCGGGAATGCGGCATTATTTTGAGGCATCACGCAGAATTTCCCGGGGCTATCTGGCCTCGGTGCCGGCCGGCGGCTGGAGACAGACGTGTCCCGAACTACAACACAGTTGTGGCGCCCTGAAATTGGAGGCGGCGCAGATTAACGGCGCGTGCCGGCCGGGCGCGCGGCCCGCCGCCGCACCGTGGTCGGGCATCTAAACACACGGCCGCGCCGCCGAGCCGCCACCATCACAATGGTAATTCGACTGCATAAATTACCAGATCGAGCGCTGGACGTGGCTCTTATTGACAGCAGTCGGCCTCTTATCGACAGTGGCCGCGGGCAGCGCGTCCGTGGTGACCTGTTTTAGGAGGGCACGGGCCGCGAATCCAGAGGTAAATCGAACGCCCCGATTATTGTGCATATATTACCATAAATTACCGGTCAGGAGGTCTAATTAGTATCGCTCCGGTCGGCCACGTCCCCGCGCTTTCTGTGTCTCCTAATGTGTGTAATGTCCGGGTGGACACAGGTGTAATTTGGACATTTAAAGTGGGAGGAGGGCTAATTCTAAGGTGGAGTGCGCCGGCTAAGCGCCGCCTAACGGCGGGGGCCTGACAGTTTCTCGTGCCCGAGCGCTGAGGACAGTGGTTATGATCCGGGGGTAAGGTGCGACTGGGGGGGGGGGGTACCTCTGGAGGATGATCCCCTCTGGCTCTGGACTCTCCGCCCTGGCGACCCAGAGACGAGAACAAGAAGTACGGTGGCAGGAGGGACAGTCAGTGTGGCACCGACGCCGGCAGCCCCGGGGTGCAGCCTCCGGTCTGTCCAACCTCGGCGGACAGGCAGACCGCACAATGGTGGCGTGAAGACGAAAAAACGCCGCTGGAGTCACAGACTTGGTGCATGGCAGACATCCAGCCAGGCACAGCGAGACAGGTGCTGAGAGGTTCAGGTGCTGAGAGGCTTCTGGCTGGAAACGGAGACCAGGTACTGACAAGTGACAATGGAACACTGAAGTTCCCCCAGCTGGAAACGGAGACCAGGTAGGTACTGACAATGTAACACTGAAGTACCCCCGGCTGGAAACGGAGACCAGGTACTGAGAGATGGGACAAGAGAGCATTATGCATCATGTGGAAGCAGCTGGCAGCAAACCACAGATGCGAGAAACAAGATTGTACCTTGTCGGATTTCACTTGTGACTTATATGTCTATACCTGGCTGTCACTTGTGGTGTGATTTGAGGAGTGTGATTCTGTCAATGATTGTTTATTTAGAATACATCAATACGTTTTTGTAATGATGATGATCCGATGAATTAATTCAGCCGTGTATGCAAATATAGCTTTTACTATAATGACGCAATAGAGGGTATGTATGTATTGTCTGATATATATAAAGAAACATTTTTTGTTGAATGGGTTCGGCTGAGTTTCAGCGACTGACATTTAATCCTTATCGCCCTGGGTGGGGTGGGGTCATTTGACGTCCCCCCTGAGGTTTTTCAGGAATAGAGGAACACGGCAGCAGCGCAACCCCCCAAATTTTTGTATGCAGCTGTTTAAAACATAAAATTGTACACAACATTGTCAGAAAATTTTAATTCAAGTCATCTCAGATCAGATCAGGTCACCAGGTCACGTCAAGTGACCCTTGCCTTCCAAAAATGTTTGTGATCGTGCCAAAGTCACAGTTTTTGTCCGACAGATTTGAAATTTGGCAGAATTTCATAAGATCAATAAGTACTACATAGGGTGAATCTCATATTTTGCGTCGGTGACCAAAAAGGTCAGGTCCAGTTCCTGACTCTCCATTGATAAGTGAACGGGAAAATAAACAAATGCTTCCCTTTTCAGAAATGTGCATTGATCAGGCTAATTATTTCAAGACTCATGTTATTTTAGCTCATTCTGGATGACCAAGGTGGGAAATTGTTGCTCAGTTGAATTCTCTACAAGATCATCTGAGGTATCTGAGGTCATCCGGCAAATTATTTACTAATAACTTTGATAAAAAGAGATAGAGACAAGCGGTTGACATCACTGTGTTCGTCTCGTCTGGCCGCGTTGCCCATATTGCAACATGAACCTATATGAGTCACCAAAATGACGCTTTGGTCTGAGTCATAATTTTGAACATGACCTTACCAAGATCAACATGTATAATGTATAGTTTCAAAAAATGCCTCGACGAGGCAAAACACGATGTGGTTAAAATAGTTGCTTTAATCATTTTTAAGATACAAAGTTATTCAGGAAAATTAATTCTACCCCAAAACTGCATTTTTGATCTTCCGATTACCTGGGCTTGGACTCTGGAGCCTAAACTATTGATCTGAACTCAATTTTGAAGGACACCGTTGGTTGGCGATTGCATTTGATGAGCTTTCGAATTGCTTTTTTCCTGTTTTGTTCCTAGCTATCATAGTTACGAGATATACGGGAGTTGTTTCAACGGGACAGCGAAAAAAAAGCTGAAAAATTTTGACTTGTGATGAAACCTCTGGCGAACTCAATATTGTCCTTTACTTAAAAATGACCTGTTGTGACTTTGAATGTATGTACATTTGTACATGTTAAAGCTTTCAACGTTTTTTTCCGCGTCTTTCTATCCTTTTTCTTTTTCAGTTAGAGGGGGGTTCACTTGACCCCCTCACCATGGCGAGGTTGTCTCGGAGGCCGCATCAGGGCCGGGTTAGAGTTAACTCGCGCCCGCTGGGCCTCTTTTTTTCCAACGCCCTAACCTGGGGAGTGGTGTTTGACCCCCTTCTTGATCTCGGCTCGTATCAGACGCAGCTAAAAATAAAAAATGCTCGAAAGCTCTTTGAAAACATGTTCGAAATGATGTGTCATTTTTGGGCTCAGATCAGTATTGAAGTCACCAGTGAACATCAAAGGTTGAATTTCCAAAAATAATGACTTTTCCGTTAACGCCGCCAATATCTCGAGAACTAAGCTAATCAGGAAGAAACTGAAGCAGCTATGAAAAGCTATTAAACGCTCATGCTCTAAGAATTCATCAGATTTAACATGCGTTCAACAATTTGGGCACTAAAGATCTTCGAATAAAAAATTGTCGTTTTCTATGAAAATATTTTTTCACTAATACATTTTTAACTAATTAAGTATTTTCACTCCATCGTGCTTCAAGCGTCAAGCCGCTTCAAAAACATACATATGGTGACCTGTAAAGGTCAACATAAAAATTTGACCTCAGCTCAAGGTCGTAGTGACCCAAGTAGGTCATGCTGCATGTTGGGAGACGTGTCTCGACGAAACAAACACTTTGGTGTCAGTTTCACTTATTTATCTGCATTATGTCGAGAGTTATTGACAAAAAAGTGTTGGTGACCACGGATGACCTCAGTCCTCAGATGAACCGATATGGGTCACTGAGCAATATCTACACTTGGATCATCAATAATATCCTATGGTAACATCATCCAGAAGGAATTGGACTGATATCATGCATGTGCTCGAAATAGGAAGCATTTGAATATTTTCCCATTGACTTATAATGGGGAGGTCACAAAATTGACCCGACCTCAGGTCACCGATACCGAAATTCCAAGATAAAACTTTTTTAGATACTGATGGCTTCATGCATCCTGAAAGTTTGATATCCATCTCTCAGAAACTGTGGCCATGGCACGACCGCAAACTTTTTTGGAGGTGGGGTCACTTGACCCGATCTGGTGACCTGACCCGACACGAAACTCAAATTTTAACACAAGGTGTAGAAAGAATCAATGACAAGGCAAATACATCTTGGTGGCGCTACCCGCCGCCGTTTTTTTCATTATCTCGATAAAACCGCAAGGGGGGGGGGGGGTGTTCAGTCACTTCAAACCGCCCCCACCAGTGGGGGCGCGGGTTAAATAAGCTAACTGAGGTCTATGGGTGACATGTATTTTGGAAAACAAGTTTGCGTTGGGGCTATGTCCCAGCCCAACTCAGCGCCGGTTAGCGTGGGGAGTCATGTTGCGATAAACGTCCACCGCTGCCGTGTTCAGTGGCACACACGACGTGGAAACTTAAGCGGGCCGCAATTATAAAAAGCGTCGATCAACGGAGCCGGCAGCTGGCGCCGCCCGCTGTTCCCCATCGGCCGTCACGCCGCCGCCACGTCACGTGACCGTCACACGACCGTCACGTGACCGTCATTACGGCGTGACAGCTGACTGGGAAAGGCCCGGGGAGGTGACGGCTCCACGGCGGCGAAGAGAGGAGAGTGACAGGTGGCGCCACGCCGCCCTCGCCGCGCCGCCCTCACCGCGCCGCCCTCGCCGCGCCGCCCTCGCCGCGCCGCCCTCGCCGCGCCGCCCTCGCCGCGCCGCCCTCACCGCGCCGCCCTCGCCGCGCCGACGACGACGCTACCGTAGTCGGACTTCTGGCCGACCACTGAGTGAAAGGACAGTGTTACTGTCATGCATGTACTCTCCGAGTGTATGAGGTAGTATGCACGAGCGGTATGAATGTATGAGTGCAGGCAGGGATAGTGGAACACATTCTCGTCCCAATGATCTGCAATGTCCTATGATTGGTGCAAATTTTCAGAGTTGAAATAGTACCTACAGCGTCTACGAGCACCTCGTATTTAAGCATGCTGCGAAAAGCAACACTTCGTATACATGCACTGAAGTTTTCCAGACTTTCGTGCAGAATTTGTCGGTATGTTACACTCGTTCTTTATTTCGCGAACATATTGAGCAGCTGCAGGGTTCAGACCAATCTGGATATGTGACGTATTGTAGAAGCAGCACAAAATTAATGCGCTCATGCAACGCATAGAGAAGCTATGAGCTCTGTATAGGAATTCGCTGCTGCCTTCAGATAAAATGCGCCACTTGTGAATACATCTGACAAAGTGCTTCATTTCGTAAATCGGCGCTCTCCGCTTTCATTCCCAGCCAGTCTGCTCCCGATTTCACCCTCCACGACCACGATAACGTAACACAGAATTCCCAGCTATTTCTACCTTTATCAGCGCCAGTGGATGCGAAATTCATCAGCTCATTCTCCGACTGCCGGCTCACAGGCGCACCCTTCTGCGCACTCCATCATTTCGCGCTCTCTCTCCCGGCGGTGGCGGCCAGGCCATTCAGACTTGATTCAGCTGGTTGTCGGTGGCCGATTCTTCAGCGGGCTCAGGTGCCGCTCTGTCTACCTGAGAAGCGGAGGGAGGGGGAGGGACAGCGGTCCCCTCCGCCCTGTATTCCGTTAATGATCTGGGAGCGCCGTCACATTCCCTCGGACCCCCTCCTTCCCACCACAGGACTCTCTCCTCTGCTGGCGATCGCCGTGTCCTCCCGGGGACCTCATCCTAAGCCTTCCCTCCCGGAGTCCCCTTTCCTCTTCCCGAGGACCCCTGCCCAGTCAACTCCCCCTGAGTCGCCCCGAGTCGCCTCATCTGTCCGCAGATCTGGACGCAGATCAGCGCGGTCGCTTTGTGGCGTGGCTGCCGCAGATCGCGGCGCAAATCGCCGCCGCTAAATCACCGCCGCCTCGCCGTCACCCGGCCGCCTTGTGACACTGTGACAGTGGTGCGCCATTCCTCGGCGGCGGCGGCGGCGCAGCGCAACAGAGGCATACATGGCGCACACAGGTGGGCAGGAGACGCGCGACGCACCGCCGCGCCGCGTCATATGATCGCCGCGCCGCGCCATATGATCGGAGACGGCCCTATAGCGGCGCACCATTCCTCGAATAGCGGGCCGGTCAGGGGGCGGGGTGGCGCGGGGGTTTTTACGCTAGCGAGCTGGGCCAGTATTTAAATCACGTGACCAGACCTGGTGGCCCCCGCCGCGTCCGACTGTGAGGGGTGGATAGCGAGGGTAGGGTACTGAGGCTCGCGCCTGTCCCTCGCATCGCTCTCAGGGCTTGTTTATGACTGGCCATGCCCCATGGCTCGGTCATCATAATGACAAAGAGGTTGCGTCAGCCTTATGGAGTCATCATCATTTGGTGTGAAGAACCTGCAGGGAAACGTTTGTCGTGTGGTATAGCAAAGATACGGATACAATGACAGGCAGGCAGATTGCTCATCATGCAAAAGATGCTAAGCTCGAACACAAATACAATATTTGGCATTTGCGCCAAACCACGGAAACTGTGCTCGATTTTCGGTACAATGGACTAGTTGCAGGTTATGTTTTTATGTTGTTATGTATTTGATTGAACGCAAATTAATTCAAAATATTTTATAGATTGTCAATATAATATAAGTTCATCTGAATTATCAGGATTTTAAATAATTAAGTATAATTTACGTAATTTACAATTCTGCTCTCTGATTAGGTCGTGACGTCAATTTAGCAATAGTTCAGGCGCAATGATTACCTGAGGTAGTTTTTAGCATAGAGATCATATCTCTATATAGTTATCTCTATGGTTTTTAGCATTTCGGTTGCACATATTGAATTTGTAAAATAGAGGTTCAACGCAAAATTCAGCATCACGTTAATCGCGTCGGAAATCAAAAGCACGTGATATGGCGCATTCAAGCAGATATCGCTCATTTGAAATCATGCAACTTTACTGAAACAAACATAAAACTTAAAATTGTGGAATTATACCTTGTGACCAAAGCAATAATCTTAGACGGCAGCTCAAAGGCATTTTAACAGATTGCTACAGCCAAACGGATTCTAAGGATGATCTAGATCTCTTTCCATACAAACTCTGGACCCGACAGACGCTATTTCAAGACAGCATTGAGGGCACTGTCGCATTTTGCAAGTAGTTTCTGGGCAGTTGTTTCAGTGAGGACAAGCATCTGGATTTGAGCTCACTTAACAGCTTCCCTGTGGGAGGTAACTAAAGTCTAAACGACTATAGGTGTTTAAGAGAATCTCCAGACCAGGAAGCAACTAAAGATAGCGTGGGAACTGGCAGTGCGGACCAATCCCCGCCGGCAGGTACCCGTTAAGCAGATTGGTGGGCTTGAGGTGGAGGGGCAGAGCTGTGCCTCAGCCGAAACGGAGCCTAAATCTCGAGCATGTGCTCTAAGAGGATATTAAGATGACCGCTGTTGTGTTGTGGAACATACACAGCATAAATCTCCATGATTTCTGAGTGTTTGGTGTGAACAGTAAGTATAGAAAGCGTTTACCATTTATATTGCCACGAACGTGTGGGGAATCGTGGGGGCTCGAAGAGCGGAGGGAAATTTAGGAAATAAATGCTTTTTCCATGGAATGCGCAATAACTATTGCTAAATTGACGTCATTACATCAAGTGCTTTATCAAATAATAAACTTTTACAATACAATTATATATCGGAATATTAATCTGTATGCACAATGATGTGTATTCACGTTGATCAGCACATTTTTATTATTATTTTGCACATATTCACCAAACAACCTGCAACTAGTCCATTATAGATGCACAGCGTTGTGTAAGACCTCAAAACCAAAAGCATTGAAGAGGATTATGTCTGCTTGAATTTTGAAAGAGAGGAAAGGAAAAGTGCCAACAGCAGAACGTAGTGGAATGTGTTATTACGAAATAATGCAACCGCAAGTCACAACACGATAACACGCCCAACAGAACGCAAAGACCAAATCAATTGGATATTTATATATTCATAACCAACCATATGCAGAACATGTCAACGGAGCAAGCTGATGCGATATGTACAGAATTTAGCGCCACTCAGATAAGTATAGTATATTATAAATAGGTCTCCGCATCGTCTGTTGAGATCACCGGACTAGAATGCTCCGAAAGCAAAACGAAGAACGTGCCTCGAAACTGGCTCGGGATCTCAGCGTGCCGCCACTGTCGCTGCTGCGCCAGCATTGTCGCCGGCGCGCCACAGGGCGACGCAACACTGCGCCGGTACGCTACTCTTTGGATGCGCCAGGAGCCATAACCATGCGAGTCGCATTCGCGCAACCCACAACAAAACAAACCACACGCACGCACACACGCACGCACGCACGCACGCATACCTGTCACGAACTACAGCTACGCAATGTATAACAACAAAGCCTCTCCACTAGGTAGATTACCTTGTTAACCGGGCACGTGCGGCACGGGGGCGCCACACGGAGAGAGAGTCTACAAGACGGACAGTGCACCACTAAGCAAAGGTCATAGCTGCAGCAGCCAAAGAGCGGCCGGCAGCCAACGTTAAATCCGAAGAATTAGACATCCCGCGAGGGATAACCAAAGGCGTTTAAAGCTATTTACCGTGCTTTCTTCTGTAAACAGAATACACCCTAGATTCAGCTAGTTTTCAAACGGTATGATACAAAAACACACTGCGGTCCAATGCAGGGAGGCCGGTCCGCAGAAATGGTCAATCTCGACAGACACCAACAGTATTACAGGAACATCACACACTCGCACACACGCGCGCACTGTTTTAGCGGTCTGCCCCTGCCGCTCGACCCTCGCCTCGCAGTCCGGTCACCGAGGGTCATTTGACACCGTCACTCGCCTAGGTCAGGTCAGCTCAGGTCACACTGCCTCTGTGAGTCGCTGAGGCTCCCGGCCACCTCCGTTGAGCTGATTGATCACTGCCCACCAGCTGCTGATGCGGCAAGCTGCTGGATCCGCTGACCTGGTCCGTAGCGGCCAGAGATCTGTTCCCTGAACATGTTTGATGTAACGCAGTGACCTGAAGCTTCCAGACCTGCTGGTGACTACGATCAGGTCTGGCGACTTTGGTGCACATCGCTGTCATGGTCGGAGCCTCTTGAGCTTGCTGGAGCCACGGTGTTAGGCTGCTCAGACGAGGACCGAGCCTCGGTGACCTGGATGACCCTCGGTGACCTGGATGACCCTCGGTGACCTGGATAACTCTTGGTGACCTTGGAGGCGTTGAGCCGGCGGGTCGGGACGCGACTCGCTCACACAGGTACCTCCGCAGAGAGGGTTTATCACAGATGGAGGCGCCGCCGTGTCCTTGCTCGGGACTGGAGGTCCGTTTCGGCGCCGGGCCGTCCTCGGTCGCCTTGGAAGTCGGCTCGATGACCCGCTCCTCGCTTCCGCGTGCGGAAGAGATCTGCAAAGACAGAGCAGAAACGAGTTAGAGGGGGGACTTCAGAGGTCAGTGGCAGCGCCGTGGTGCAGAGGCAAAACTGGCAACAGTGCAGCTTAACTGCTTGCAGAGAGTATTGTGCCAAACAGACGTACGTGTTTTTCCCGATGCGATTGCTACTGCGAGGACGTTGCGTGGATGGAACCGGTTCGGATTGTCCCGAGATTGAAATTCCAGGTTATTTCCGAAGCACAACACGGTACTGCGATATTGGGACGTTGAATTTAGCTGAGAGGAGGGACCTGGTAACGACATAAATTCGTTTCCTGCTAACTCTCTTAAATGGAACGACACTTCGCTGAAAGTCACCTCGGTTAAGAAGCGTAGCATGATTATTTTAGTGGGCCATCGCATAAGGGTGTTCACCACAAATCAACTTCAACAACACCACAACAACACAGCGCCGCATATGAAATCCAACACGCTACAAGCATCGCCCACTCCGGAGCGGGGCCACTGTGATGAACATTTTCCAGGTCAGCCAGTGTCCGATTACGACGCCTTAAATCAACGCCCGCCGAAAGCGCTGGGCTCGGTATACGCCAGTGGACAGCAATAATTACGAGATCTAATGAAAACGGTTGTTGTCGGGCCGTTGAGGTTATTTATAGTGGCTCATTACATTTCAGCGTGTTGTTAGCGAGATGGATGGATGCTCGCCAGCTGAGGAAAACACGCGGCGACACAAAAGAGAGCGTCGTTACCGCTCGCCGTTAGCGTCGTTACCGCTCGCCGTTAGCAGCGTTAACGTTGCCGGCATACGCATCATTTCAATATTCAGGCCATCAACACGCCGTTAGGCCGGGCGGCTGCCGGCAGCAGCGGTGGTGCCTCGGGCCGAATCCACGGACGGTTGGGAGCTATCGAGGTACAGTCACGGTCCGATGGCTGCAATATTGGCTGGCGCGAGCACAAGCGATCATTGCAGCCAGCTTGCGCCTAGTGGAGTCTTAGACACGCGATGGTAATTGGCCCCCGAATTTTGATTGTTTCTACTGTTGGAGGATTGTTCGGAAATGAGATAAAAAGCTCTTAAGTCCATGCAATGAAAGACTCTGATTTTAGAAACACGGTCACACAAATGTTTTGGACCAAATTGATAAAAGCGCCGTTTATATGATCCTTCTGGAAAATGCCATCAGGAGAGGTATGGCAGATATAGTGATGTTAGTGGAAATCAGTCAGCAATTTTGACGGCTGCTGGAGAATGAAAAAGTATGTAAATAATTTCCAAGAAGGTTTCCATTCTTTTTCATCAATTGGAAAACAATTTATCAAAATATCCATGAAAGGGATATAAATATTTCGATCCGTCTCTGGAACGAGTGGCACTTGACTGAATAGTTTTCAAGGAAGGTGTTAACCGTTTACTATTTACACTATTTCTACCGGGGACTGCCGACAACATAAAAATGTGTGATAAAATAATAATACAAATCTGACAAATTGATGAAGAAATTGATTGAATCGACTGTCTTCTTACTTTTGTTAGACTTGTACCAAAACGTAGAAGAAAGTTTTGAGTAAAACCAGGTTCATGAATTAAATCAAATACCTATACAAAAAAAAAATCAAGATGTTTCCTTGATCCCATTCCAAAATAGTCTGCAAAAATATGTATTCTTCACATTATGTCTTTGGATTTGTAAACGATTACGTTACCTTAACAGATTTCCCCCATTTTCGCCATGGTTCGAAACACACCCCTGCCCGGCTGTTACAAGACTGCGGCGGCGGCGGCAGGTCAGGTGAGCCGCGGCGGCGGGGTGCGGCTGCCCGGTCCAGCGTGCACGAACGTGCACAGACTGGCCGGCTCCGTGCACGGCGCGGCGTCCCGTGCACAGAGTGAGTCCGGTGCACAGGCCGCCTGCCATTACCGCCGGCACAGACCGGTTTTTGCTCGCCAGCCGGCCGGCCGGGGGTCAACGGTTTCGGGCCGGCGCCGGCCGTCGTTTTTGCGGCCGCCTTTAAAGCGCACGTATACGGCAGAAAGTGCATTCAGCTCACCTGTGATGGCCGATTGTCTGGCAGGTCGGTCGGAGGGCCGATCCGAGGAACGGTCCGAGGGGCGGTCCGAGGAGCGATCAGCGGGGTGATCGGCAGGCGGGGCGGCGGCGGGGGCGGGGGCGGCAGCGGCAGCCGGCTCCACTGGGTCGGCACGGTCAGCGGGCTCGGCCATTCCCTCCGGACCAAAGCCAGCCTCAGTCCGCGACTGCTGCTGCTGGCACCCAACTCGCTCCCACTTGTACCGTCCGCCCTGCACCGGCTGCTCCCGCTCAAAGTCGAAGTTCCACTTCTTCTTTTGCCCCTCGTAGATCTGCCGCATCTCCTCTTGCACGAAGCGACGGGTCTCGACCGGGTCCACCGGGCCGAACAGGCAGCGGCGCGGCGAGCCGGCCGCCCGGTTGACCTGTGCGTGGCCCAGGTAGAAGCGCCGCAGATCGGGCGCGCTCTGGTCCTCCATGATCAACATCGTCGGCGAGAGCACGGCACGAGCGGGAGCGTCGCACACCTCACCTCTTCGGCTGTCGGCCGCCAACTGACTCTGGAGAGCGACAGGAGCACAGTGAGGGCCCGCCGCCGCCGCCGCCGCCCCGGCCCGTCGGCGCGCCACACGGCCGCTGCTGGCCGCCAATCACCGGCCGCGCTCCGGTCACGTGACCCCAGCGCTGGTGTCTCATTGGTTGGTGATGGCGCGCCGGCTGTGACAGATTTATGTGTAATACAAATAATTTTGTCCTGCTCCAGACTGCTAGCGGCTGAGTCTGGAACTATAGCAAGTGGAGCAAAAATGCATGCTTGCGAGATCGGGTTGAAACTTGAAGTGCCCGTTCTAGCGGGAGTCTGGAGTCCGATATACTCGTTAGAGCTGGGTGCACCACAGGGCTGTGGTGCGGTTACGTTTCATATTGTCTTGAGACTTGAAGGCCCAGGCAAACGTTCGTTATGGGACCGAAGTGCGATACTGGGCCACCTAATGACAACGACTGGGAAAGTGGATCAGATCGCGGCGTGCTTCGGGATTCATTTCGCTACGCATCTGCCTGGTCACTAATGGGAACGGGTCGACCCACAGGGCCACACGTTGGAATACGTGTGAACAGTTCTTAACATACGCAGGTGTAGTGCGGGACAGTATTTTCACAGACTGGGTGCATCTGCTCCGTATAACCTTGCGAATAAAATGCTTCTGAAGAAATGCTGTTCCGCACAGCACGTTTCTGGAGACAATGCTGTTCCGCATTACTCGATTTTCTTTTGTTTTTGCATTCTTCTGCATGAGAAGTTCACACATATTCCTCTAAATTATTTGATGAAAACATAACTAATGTTACAAAGCTGCTGCTTTTCCAATTTCAAAGGAGAATAATGCGTTTCCAAATTAACCTTATTCTGCGCGGGCGGCCAGAATTACTTAAACGTGCTAGGGGCAGATCTCCCCCATGCATATATCTCTAGAACCGCTCGGTCGATTTCGATGGGACGAATGCCATTCGATTTGTCATTACCAGATCTGTCTGTTTTACCCACATTTGTTTAATGGGTGGGAGGGTCAGGTGGCAAAAATACTAAAATTGTTGGTGTTTTTATAGGATTTTGCCGTCATCTGGTTTGACCGATTTGCATGCAACAAGTGTGTTTTTAGCTCTTAATGTACTGGTCTTTAATATATAAAAAACAGGTAGCAAAACAAATCATTGGCGTATACAGGGGATGTAAAATGGGGAATTTTTCTGATAACAAATATGTGGTGTTCATGATTGTTTGGAACGATATGAGCGTCACATGTGGGAATTATTTGCTGTAATTTGTTAAATGCAATATATTGTGCATAGGCGGATCCAGGTAAAAAAAACGTGGGGGGGGCCACCATGCGTGCAATCAGGAGTGGCGCTGGGCCTTTGAGACTAGGTAGGCAGGGCAGCATTATCATACAAACATTGATAATCATAATACTTAATATCTTCATATCGATAATACTGCATAGCATAGGCACATTGAAATGCTGCATACCTTATACAGGTGGCTAGAAGCTGCAGATATTAACATCATGTCCGCCCCTGTAGCTCAGTGAGAGAGCGCTGGACTCCTGACCTATCCCGGTAGTGGAAGCCCGGTTTCGAGTCGCTTCGGCGCTCGCTATTTGCTTCGACTGGTATGGCCTGCGGCCGGTGGCAGCGGTCACACTCAAGGTCAGGTGAGGTCAGTGAGCGTGGCGGACCGTGTCCAGGTATGTCGGGCACGTAAAACTTTCGTCTCTTAATTCTGCCGGCCGGAATTGCGTGAGGTCAGGACCTACGCAACAAGCTCTGCTTAGCGCGAGTTCTGACCTGGGAAAGCCATCCATACAAAACATTCGGACTAAATTTATTTAAAAAATGCAAATACCAGGGGCGTGGCTTCTCTTTTGGGGGGGGGGGGCTGAGCTGGGGAAAAAATCCTTTAAAGGTACATCGAAATTTACAAAATAAGGATTACTCCCGGATTTGACCAACTTTTTCGTCTAAGTTGGTGGGCTGAAGACAACTTGGGGGAGGCTGAAGCCTCCCCATCTGAATAGAAGGTTACAGTCTCTGATGATGCTAGATGGCATGTCATCGTGATTTGAATTATTTACTTTGAGACCATATATTCTGGTCTTATGAAACCTCATGAAAATAACAAACTTGCCTCATTTTGAGAAAAAATACGTTTTTCAAAAAGATTGGATTACAAAAATCAAAATGTTGAAAATTTGAGATTGCTTTCTAAAAGAGCAACCATTTTCTGTTTTCTCAAGCACTTCCCTTCAATACAAAACTCTCCACGAGTGCTTAACCATGCAAAATTTGTGTCAAAACGGCCGAACACGCCCCTAAAAATGTCTTGGGCCCCCTCCTAATAACTTAATTTAGGAAAAAGCTAATCATTTGATGCGCAATGAAATGTTAGGAATAGTCAGCAAGTTTGAAGATTCTGGGTTGAGTTATAAAGGAACTGTACGCGAAAAACCTCAAGGGGGGCTGATTCGGCCCCCGACAGTAATAGGGTTAACCTATTTTGACACTAGCAGCATTAACAAACAAGACACACATACAAAATCCGGAGCATATATATTTACTTAGTTATGGAGGTTTGTCCGAAGTTAACATGAACTGTTTCAACTATTGAAGCCTTCAAGGATATCTGTATTGAATCAAAACAGGTTTTCAAAAAACTTGATTATAATAATTTCAAACATTCTCAGACATTTACGGTCATATTATTTGTTTGAGGTATTTAAATATTCCAGTAGGTACTAAAGAATGCCGAATTTAAATATCGCATAGGATCCAGGATGACAAAAATGTTTGCTCGAAATTGCATGTCTCATTTAAAATTACTATAATATCTCTTAGGATATAAACCAATATGATCCCAGGTATGCCCACACAATTCCGAATCTCGTTGATGTATGGTGTTGTCTGTTGTTCTTTATGTGCTGATGTGTAATTTTCTTTGATTAAGATGTCATTGCCAACTCTGGTCTTTTGGAGGTCATATCTGTTTGGGTTCAAATTCCCTTGGGCGATTCAAGGTACAAAACTGTTCGAATTTTCCATACACAGAGCGTATTTAAAAGGATGTGAGGCAGGGGTGTGGATTCATATCTCTTTGGGGGTACTCTGGCACCCCCAGTATTAATTTTAGCACACCCAATAATGCTTCATCACCCCCAATGACCAATGTGCTGAATGCTGATGCTGTATTCAGTGGCGTATCCAAGAAGGGTCCTACGATCCCTAGGACCCACCCCCTCCTTTGGCTGCTCGTGTGCCCCCGTTCGCCGGGCCCTTTGCACCCGTTTTAAAACAGATGGCCTTTTCTTTTGTAACATGTCAAGAACGAAACGGACAAAAAAACGCATACGACTTACAAGCCAAGGAATCTACATTGTCTGCAGGAGAGCCATATGACAAGGGCAAGGACCCTTTCAAGTCTTTCAAAGGGTCCCTCAGGCCTGGCAAAGGTCTGGCAAGGGCACCTCTCAGGCCTGTGCCAACGGCCTTCTCCGGCCTGGCAAAGGCCCCTCTCAGGCCTGACAAGGGCCCTGTCATGCTTGCCAGACGATAGCACTTAGGTGATAGCACCCCATTTTTTTAATCTTCACCTTTTGGGTGACGGAAAAGGGTATCACACCATCACTTATTACAGCATACGCATGCCTTGTGATTTCTCGTCGATTTGACTGTTCATTTTTTCGAGAACAATTTCACGGGTTGTTCAGAAAGGAGTAAAAGTCCTGGTCTGAACAGGAAGATATTGAATTTGCAGTCCACATTTCATGCCAGTGCAAGTTTTGGATAATTGCGTCGTTGTTGGCGTCAAAGCTGCATGACTCAGTCAGATGGGATGCCCGTTCGCTGGTGCTTGTGCTCGCCCCCTAGCTTGTCAGCTGGCTGCTGTGGGGGCCGGAAGGGCCAGCCTCTCCCCACCAACCATGGATACCGCCAGGCCGGGGTGACGTCAGCCCTCCCCGCCCCGGCTCTGCCCCGCTCCCGACCCGCCCCCGACCCTGATGATTGCAAGTGCATGATGACACCCACAGCCACTACCTAACAAAAGTGCATGTCAACTTTTAACACAGATTATAGATACTAAATATTATACAAGATAAAGTAGAAGCAGTGTTACTGTCTCAACCTCAAGTAAATTTTACCACCATATCCTGTGTGGGTCGACATGAAGTTCTCCAGTTATCTATCTGCATCACAACTTGCTAGTAATAAAGAAAATGGGACAATCTATCCTTTACAGAATTTCCAGCTTTCGAGGGAGCCGCACAGCTGAGAGATTTGCCCAAAAAGTCACAACACAAAAACATTGAGTAGTTTATAATGTAGCATGTGCGCAGGAAGGATCTAAAAAAACGAGAATAAGACAATTCAGATGTTTTTGTTCAGATTTCAGATGCTAGCATCTTTATACTGTTAGTGTTGCGTATATTTTTCGGTATCAAAATAAATATACGATAACACTCAGGAGCATTTATATTTTATGCATCAACATTGAAATTTAATACCTAGATCTTAATCAAGAAGTAAAAGAAATAGGTACAATAATGATTTACGAATGAGATTCTTAGCGCTGCCTCACTGTATTTCGTGAAAACACGTGCTAGCCGTTATGGCAAGGTACCTTGCGCTATGAGCATACGTTTAAAGGTTAACCTTTAACATGGGGTTTTGAGTTGAGATAGCCAAATTGTGGCGCATACTCGAAAATGACTTGTGACGCTTTTCACATTTTCCAAAGAAACTTCTTAATTATTTAATATTTCAGTCCTAAAAGTCGGGAACCGGGTAATACCCGGTTAACTCCAATCGCTGATTGGCATATTTTGGCTGATTTGACGCATAGTTATGACGTAAAGATGCCGTAGGACTTTGGGAAAAGTGTTTGATAGAAACGTATAGTGCTGGACTAAAAGAGAACATATTGTTTCAGTATCTCATTCCCTGGATTGCCAGAATAAACTTTGTGAGGATTTATCGTGATTTTGATGCCTAAATTGTATATAAAACGTTATTTTCAGCAACATTCTCAGCGAAATTATTCAGACGTACCTAGTATTACAGATGGTCCAAAATCCGTCTTCATCTTGCTTCCTTGCGTGCATGGGTTTTCGGAATAACTCCCGTTTCACTGCACTGATTATGCAAAAGAATACACTGCTAATTTGTTGTAAATGAATACATGGTATAGGCTAAGTTGAAATATTTAACAAAACCAAACACAACTTTCAACGTCCATAGATGAACCACGGAAACGTCTTCGTGGATAAACACAAATAACGGCAAAGAATAAGCACGTGATTTGACTTCGAATTTATCTCCGTGGTTCTAAAAGCGTTGCATTTTCCCACATATTCAACAAGTTATTAGGCAAGTGCTGTCTTGCATGCGCCACGATCCCTCCAAATCGATGACGTTTTGATGACATACGTGCTTCTTAGCAAGCAGTTTTCGCGTTATTTAGAGGCATAGATAACTGTAGTAACTACAGTTATCTATGTTACTACAGTTATCTATGTTAGAGGAAAAAAATCTAAATTTGAACCAAATATATGACATTTTAATTTACTTTTTCCGCGTAAATATATATTTTTATGACTTATTGATATATATTTTTATATATATATTTTTATGACTACATGATAACTAATTTCTAGCTTCTCTTCATCATTTCTGAGTTTTTTTCTCGTTTTTCAAGGTGAACTGTTCCCTTTAAGTGATACAGGGCCATATGCTGCCTCCTAAGTTCTTTTATATTTTTCTTAGTCATTAAAAAATCCCCTGTGTTTTCAGTAATAGTTACAGTAATGCTTCTTAATACTATTGTCTATTATGTTATGCATCATTCTTTGAGGCTTATGAGTTATAAAATGGTTCTACCCTCATTTAATGTTGTGAAATGCCACAAGGAATAAGGATCATTTATTTATTTAAAGAAGTATTACTCATGTGCTGGATAGAATTAGAATGTGCTGGATATAATTAGATATATAATTCGAATGTGCTGGATAGAAATTAGAATGCGTAAAATTGTGACAAAAAGTTAACCGCTTATGATAAGGCTGACCGAGAAGTGTCAATTTTTTTTTATAAGCCTGACCGACCGATTACAAAGTCGGTCACACTTTGTATTCGGTTACACAAAAATGGGTAACCGACTCGTGGTGACTCGAGCACTTCGGTGTTCGCGGTTCTCGATTCAAGGCGCAAGGCGGCTTGTCCGTCTGGCCGACCCACGCTGAGGACAGTCAGGTGGGGAGTTTGACTGGGGTGGTACATCTGGCAAACGATAACGCCTCTAGTACCAATGACAAAACTTTTCAGATATGTTTGTAGGGCACAATGTCAAGTTGGTTGATCTACAGCTGAACAAATGATCTCATAACGCCAAAGGGTATTCACATATGACAGAAGTTGGTGAGACAAGTGATCTATGATCTGAATAGGAAACTCCACCCACGAATAGTACGTAGGTACTATTGGTTCCAAAATAAGCGTCCCACTGGGTTGGCCGGTACAGCAGTTAGAGGAAATATACCGCGTTGGGAAAATTATGTGGAATGATGGAGATGAGTACCCAGATGAGTGGCACTCATCTACATCATTCCACGTACTTTTCCCAAGGCGGTATATTCCCTCTAACTGCTGTGCCGGCCAACCCAGTGGGACGCTTATTTTGGAACCAATAGTACCTTCTACTGGGTAACGGAAATCGTTAATGTAAGTGACTTTTCACGTAAATGTTTACTCAAACTCGTTAGAATTCCTCAAATGACCAGCCCCTGTCACTTCGTCGGAACGCAACGTACCAAACATTCTCCTACTATCCACAAAAAAACTAATTACTAGTTGGGTAAAAGCTGAAACGCAATAAAATATTTCTCCTTTCAGACATCACTGAAGTCCATGATAATAAAATCTCCTTCGCTTCAGTATCTGTGAAGCTGTTCATTTTACACGCGTCGCCCTCGTAATGCAGCCATGAAGACAAAAGGCTACCACACTCTTCCAATCTCATCTCACCGGTCGTAAAAGATAAAACGCCAGTCGAAGAGGCACTTCGTCTGGACACATTCTGATACGAACGACCCATGAATATCATTATGCGCACATGGTTTTCCTTACGACCCCATTAAGTCGTCAGGGAGCAGCGGCAGCCGCAGTTATGTCCTTCTCACTGAACCAGAGACTTGAGAAGCTGGACCTGTGGCAGGAAGAAACGTACACCAGAGAGGAGCGTTCTTATATAATGTGCATAAGGCTTACATTTATTCCAATTATTATTTTAATAATGCTTAATTTAAGGTTAAAAATTTATAAACTCATTAACAAAAAACACAATGCAACTCTTACTGAAGGAAGTCTATTTAAATAAATTATCAATGCATAAGGAAGAGAAATATTTTCTACTGTAGTACTGTAAGTTGTAACATGTTTTCAGACTTACTAAGATTTCACCCAAACTAACCTTGTGTCCGTTCTGGATCCGCCAGCAACGTCCAAAGACAGGACGCTGACTGCAGCCCTACAAACACACTGTGGGGTGCGTGCATCGCACCCGCTCCCAGGCGGGTAACGGCGCACCGCCGCGGCGGGCCGCTGCCAAATTAGCAGGTGTCACAAAAACCGTGGGGCTAATGAGGCATCCTTGCGGTAGACAGATAGCGTCGGCCGTCGTCTGAGCCAAATCACGGCCGTTTTTCGGTAATGCGACTTTAATCATGGAGTACCCCGTCTTCTTGGTTACTGGGGTGGATTCCGGAAGATTTCAGACGCAGGAATAATGGATGATGAGTCACGCCAGACATCCAGAACGCCTTTGGGAAGTCTAAAAAACGTGTATCGCCACAGGAGACGCCACCCACCAATGTTTCCGGCGCCGGTACGGACTGCAGAGTGCAGAGTCCGGATGTTACATCAAGCGGATGGCATGTCGCCATCCGATGTGCGACGCAAACAGCCATCACGGTGCAGCCTGCTGCAACCTACATACTGCCTTATTGGTTAAATATGGTTTGTTTATTTATTGGTATGCTGATAAACTTGCTCCCGTTTTTATTTAAGCATACATTTTATTTTACTAGTCTGAATGGCAAAACAGTATTATGGTGACAAAGTTTTATGGAGTGAGAGAAAATGGTGTTCTCATATCGTGATGTGTTGAAGGGTAAAATGAAAAGGCAGGCAGGAAAAGGCATGGGTCAAGGTGATACCAGTTATAACTTAAAGAGAGTCTGGATATACTTTTGACTGCAAAAATGTATTGCATTGAAGTTTGAACTAGGGGCGGATCCAGGGGGAAAGGGGCCATGCCCCCAAAGATTCTAAAACTATTATTTGTCCCCCCCCCCCAAATAGTCAGCCGAACGGTCGGCCTCTGCAAATTTATCGTAAAAATTACGTTTGCAGCAGTCAAATTCCAGCTATTCACAATCGAGAACATGCAAATGTCGTGCCGCTTCGCGGCATGTCACAAGTTTTGCAATTGATTATACGAATTTGGAAAATGGGAAAATGAATTGCATTATGCGTCTGACAGATGTTCTCCTTAGTTAGTGGTAATCGCTGGCCTCAGGGACCAATATTATGCATCATACCGATATGTGCAACCAGGAAAAGGGGTTAGCTGAGGCTGGACTCCACCCATGGTCTGGTTTAAATATTATAATTTCATTTTACACGAACTAAAATGCAAAATTTGCACGCCGCTTTGCTTCTCCCTGGTGATACTTGCTGGTCCCAGGAAACATTCCCTTCATACAATATTAACTTTCAAGCGGGCTACATGTTTAACTATAATCTGCCGAGTTTCGAAAAAGGCGACACGAACGCAAAGACGTGGACATAAGCACCCGGAAGATGCTCCAGTGGTGTCCAACTTGCTGGACCGAAGAGCTTATAGGTAGTAGGGACCAGGCCAGGACCATCTCTCCCAAGCCATCCTCCCCAGGCTCCTCCAGATCCACTGGGCCCATTTATGTACACAAAAGTCGTTCTGCCTCTTGCTGAGATTTCAAATCAGTTGCACCAGGAAAAGGGGTTTACCGGAGGCTTAGCTCCACTCACGGTCTGGTTTCAATGCAACAATGTCATTTTCCACGACCTAAAACCATAAATTTCCAGCGGCTTCGCGGCGTCACATCAGTGACCATCGTGATAACGAACCCAACATCATCGTTTTCGGTTAGTCGTAACGCTGAATTGAATGAGTAACATTTTTAGCTTCTTATCCTCTACATGGCCCACCTTATCCTCTACACCGCGTATATTTCTGGGGTTTATCAGACAAACTCGCAAAAAATTCGCGCCGCTTCGTGGCGCTAAATAACTTGTACATACAAACCTATACCTAATTTAACTGGAAAATCCACATTAAAAAACTGAAATGGTTTAAACACACACAGAAAATGAGAGTTACATCTTTTTCGTCATTTCAGCCGATCCCACTCAAGCATTACCGGCGATGCTATACTGCGTACAGTTGTAGACGGGCTGAAGACGCTCCGCTCCCTACCCCCTCCCGGTCAGCAACTTTTCTGCTGACGGCTGATGGCCTGCTACCCTTTCCCCCGCTCAACAACTTTTTGAAATATGCCACTGGATTTGCCCCTCCCCCCGAACACAAATAACACGGCTAGATCCGCCCCTGCATTGAATCATGACTTAGAGCGGAGGCAATTGCTCATATTTTATCTACCATAACTGACACATGTGGCAAACAGTCGAATTGGCACCCATTGACTGCCATGTCCGATACCCATGTCATGAAACAGCAAAACGCAGCGCTGCGGCTGTCAGCAAAAAGCCGTCTATCCAAACCGAACTGTTGTCTCTTCGTCGTATTGTGACAGCGCGGCGGGGACAAACAGCCCGCCTTTTTGCGCGCCTGGGCCAACACTGAGCCACCAAGTCCCTATTTACATGCGACACGAATTTTCCTGTTCCAATATTTTGCCACATCACGTGAGACGAACGTCGGGCACGAGAGCCGTGCGTTTGTGCTGCGCCCACATAAAGCCGCGATGCTTACGCAGCGTTTTCCGGCCAGAGCTTTCTCAGGCTGGCCGGCGTCACTGGTGTCGCGTACGACCCTGCCGGCTTTTTACCTTTAAACCCCGCGAGCCACGCTCCGGCGCCCCGAGTGCCATCTTTCCGGCGGCGAAATTTAAACCGCGCCACCGGTGGTTAACCCTCTGGTTCCCAAGGGGAGGGCGTCCGGAAGCCCCGGCTGCGGCGGCGGCGGCGGCGGCGCGGTGGCGGGGGCGGGGGCGGGGGCGGCGCTGGAAGTGGAGCCTGAGGGCTACAGCACGCCGGTCGACACACGCGGTCATCAGCCTTCGCGGGTCGGCGGGACGCGCATGTCGTCGCGGATAAAAACCGTACTCGGTTCGCGGCCGGCGAGACCAGCCTGTCGGCGGTAATTGGCAGTGGCGTTTTAATGGTTTACCGTACGCTGAGTGCGGAGCGATCCAGCTAGGCGGGTCGAGTCGGGAAGGGTTGACATTTGTGTGAGTGAGCGTGCGGGGCCGGGGACAGACCGAGCGTTACCGTCTGCGGGGAGAGGACATTCCGCAGCAGTTCTGGAGAGCGCCGTGCGTGAGTGCGTGAGACGGCAGGCTGACTGATTGGCAGTTGTCTGAGGAAAGGTCACAGAAAGGTCACGGAGCGGCCAGCGACGATGACTGAGCTGAGAGCGACGTGACTGCCGGCGGCGGTCAGCTCTGAGAGATAGCCATCGTACCATTTCAAACATTCTGAAGCGTCGCTCGATGTCTTCTAATGCATTTTATGGGCACTAACACAAGCTGTTATGGCCGTCAACCAGCCCTTGTATAGGGCCTTTCGTGATGGGTTAGTAGGTACTTACGCTCTGACGATTATTTCTCAATATGTTTTCAAGTTGTGCGTCGGCTCAAGTCTACCAAACGCTTATTGCTGCAGTGATTTAGATCCTGACTGAAATACTATACAGCTGTTCTTATGCACACACTTGTATATCATCGCGCTTCACTTTGTTGGTATTCACAAAAACCTCGCATTGTAAATAAGCAGGAGTTTAGATTAAGGAGACAACCTTGGTGAAATCATGTTTTCTGTGTCTCGAAATGCTTATATTTTTGTATCACCATCCTGCTATCACCAGCACCATTGAGCCTGCTCAGTCCCGCACCAAACTTACCCAGCTCACCATATCAGTCTCCCTCATCGCTCAGCCCGTCAAGGCATCTGAGTCATCACACCTGAGTGCCTCCCTCCCTGTGCAGGTGATGTGCCTGAGCCGCTGACATCCTCTCCCACTCCCCCTTCACCTAGCTACTCGGCGCGCCAAAACGAGCCGCCGGAAATGGCGCGGGAACCACAAAAACGGCGCAGCCCGAAGGTGCGCGGATTATTGATTTATGTAAGTGACAGATGTCGGCCTTTTTAGCATAAAAACGTGCAGCGTCTCACTTCCAGCCGGAACTGGGCTCCGCCGCGGTAGTTTAAACAATTTAAACCTGACGCCATTAGCTGCGGTAAATTGAGAGGAATTTCAAACAGACACGAAAACGCTACGCTTTCCCACATTTTAAGGGCCGTCTGTCACTGTGGTGTAAATATACCCCGCGGACTCCCACTGCATCCCACAGGATCTATAAACTATCGACACCCACTGCTGCTGTATTTTAACCGCGGGAAAATTGTTGGCAGCGTTGAAAGCCATTATTTTGCGGCGGCATTCCTTTTCCGTATCTGTGGCTTACGTTCTCAGCGTCACACCTGCCCTTCCATATATCAATGTACAACGCACATATAATTCAGTTGCTCACTTTTGCCTTAACCCGCGAGTTACTGGGGTATATTCCAAAACGCGACTTACTGGGGGGGGGGGCTATTTTTAGCCCTCCCTCCTCCGATCTCAGGAACTACCGGACAAATCTGAAAAATTAGAAGGGAATTCAATAGCCCTAGAATATTTGTCGAGAGGAACTTTTTTATCTCGGAGTAACCGATGACGTCACAGGTCACGTCAAAGATAAAATGTTAGACAGTGTCACAAAGTCTCGATGAATTGGATTGTCGCCCAAAATACGATATTAAACGCATAAGAAATAGATGCATCGGTATGATTCGTGTGTCTGACACTTCTAAGTACCTTTCTAAGCTGTTGATGACCTTAGGCCAGGTCAAGGTCATCCGAGATTACGAGGTCAAACTGCAGATTACGGTCATTATAAGTTTTAACATATGCGTAATTTTTGTTTTCGTCTAGAACGCGAAAAATAACATAAGCACCCTGTTTATTTCATAGAAATAGAAGCAAAAAGCAAAAACAGAACTGCATTTTTATGCATGGTAATAATGTGAGAGGTGGTTTATTGTTGTTTTTGAAAGGTGGTAAGTCAGTCATTTTTGACGATATCGACTTGAAACTTGGTACACATATTCACCACACGTCTCAATCACAAATATTCCGGTTTTTAAGTTATCCTTTTTTAAATATTTTTAAACAAACAAAGCTGTCATTGGATTTCCCAAAATTTTGAATTTCAATAAAACTCGAAAATTCGAGAAAAAAGTTTGTAAGCCGAGTCTATTACCAGTCATTTGATATATTACAATTAATTGTGTCTAAAAATTGTGTTTTTGACAGCGTTTTCCGCAAACCCTTATTTGTAAAAAAAACATAGAACATGACGTCACTCTGACGTCATTCCTCGGTTGATTCCGATAAATCACCTCACCTTTTTCGTCATTAGGAACAGGCATGTGTAGAATGTGATGTCAGAGAAGGTCATTTCCCTTCTTCGCTACTGCTAACCAAATTGGCTGCCAAAGAGAGGCAAACACGAGATGAGGCAATTTCCCATTTTCTCACCAGCTTCAGCGATTTTTTCGGGGGCTTATTTGTATTGCAAACATGGGTGCCAGAATCAGCCCCCGCAGTCCCAGCCGTGGCGGGGCAGAGTTTGGGAGACTTTGTTTTTGTTTTGCAATGCCTTTGTTTTTTATTAAAATGCAGAAATGCAAATATAATGCCGACATTAAAATATATACTCGTTACGACTATTTGTGAAAAAAGTATTGGCAAAATAAAACGTTTCGAAGTTTTACTTTAAATCACATGCCTTGTATCCAATGCCCAATCACAGTTTTCAGCAGTGTCTTAGTGTGTTGATGTCGTTCGTATTTCTCGCGTCTTGATTGCCTTCTTGCTTATTTTGTTTATGTGCGCACCGTGCTGTCATATTCATATTCCAAATTATCTACTTTAACCTTTTTATACTTTACATTTATTCAACGTGTTTGTATCGTCATGCACGACCATTATTGCCACCGACGGCTCTACAGACCCTTAAGGGGGGGGGGACACGGGCGGGTACCATGCGACTCCCCTTGAGCCAACCAAATTTACACTACAAAATGGGATTCCGCTTAAGAACTGACTCCACCCCCCTCTCCCCGTCAACAACATTTGGCTAACGAGCGAAATTTGATTCTACTTCTGACGAGGCTCTGATAACAATTATGGCTGCGTAGCTGGTCCTCGGTCCTTGGCCACCCGGGCAACGTTGGAAAGACAAATTCTCCACACCATCGCGTTTTTCAGCCTGGAATGGGGAGGGGGCTTTTTCCCCTGCCGCCCCTGGATCCGCCAGTGTGCCAGTTACGAGGTGGTGGGGTGCATTGTATGAGGCTCCAGCCCCTACATTTTTAAAGCCAAAGCTTTGCGATCGAGAGACCATGTCCTTTGTTGCAGAATGATAGTGCTGGGACCCGCTTCACCTTCCGTTTATTTAGCCTGCAGCAAGCAGGTGGGATCCTGGCTGTCGAGATTAATGAAGGAGATATTCACAACTCAGCAGAGAATACATATGCAATGACCCACAGGGTGTGCGACTGCACACGTACACACATACGGGAGCATTGAACCTCGGCTGGGGCAGCCGTTAGCCCCTAGCCCGCATGCACAGGGCAGTCCGAGTGTCAGTATGTGTGTGTGTGGGGGGGGGGGTAAGAAGACAAAACGCATATACTAAGGGAACGGAACACGAACACCTGCCTTCCGTGCTAGTCTGAAGCGTGCAATATTGGCTGCACGACCCTGATGTTACTCTGAGTGTTTTATCTGCACCGTGTTAGCTGCTTTAGTGGCTCTTGGCCCCATCTCTTGTTTTATGAAAAGCCATCGTTGTTTTTTTGTGGACCCTCGGTGAAATAATATCTGAATCTGGATCTGAACATCAGACGATCTAAAGCTACTTTATGTGCACTCGTTTCGTTCTTTGCGAAACTGCCTCCTCAATCGTACTACATTTCATGTCCAGTGGATATCACCTTGCCAAACCATGCCTGCCTAGCTAAAACAAAAACACCAAACCCTCTTATGTTTCCTTTTGTTTTGTAACAAAGCTCAACCAATGCTATACTTCGCCGACTGCGACAGGCGAGCAGAACCTGAGTTTATTATCGGCCTGACTTTGGGCAGGTGGGACGCGTTGACCGCCTGCTGCCCCTTGACACACCGCCTGCAGCCTGCCGCCTGCCGCCGCCTGCCGCCTGCAGCCTGCCGCCTGCCGCCGCCCGCAGGCTGGCGGAGCTAATAACGTTAAATGACGTGCTGATATAGCAGGCGGCACGTGATGCGTCGTTACTACTCTGGGGTCGCGCGGAGTGCAGGGTGATCGGAGTGATGGGACGGGGACCGGCCCGGAGTGCAGGGTGTTCTTAGACGGGACCGGCCGCGGTACGGCTGTGCCGCGTCAGTGCGCCAGGAATATAGCAGTGGTCGGCAGCTCAGGGACAGAGGGGGCAACGGGGGGTGATAGCCCCACCCTGTCCGATTCGAGTCTTATTACAATATATATATATATGGTAATATATATATTATATATATATAATATTTATTATATATATATATAAAGCGAAAATGGGTGTTTCCTCCAATTAGTTGGCCAATCGGAAGAGGTTTAACAGTGTTGTTTTTGTAGATATTAGGGGCTTCCGATTTTAGACTTTCTGGATCATTCCTATTCATTTTCAGCTAATGGGGTCTCTGACGGACACGGGGCCCTTGACGGGTACCCGGGGCCCCCTGTCTAGCACCGGGCCCTCCTATATAATACTGGGGGTCTCTTGTCTAGTACCGGGTGCCTCCTCTACTGAGTCCAACCCTGAAAAACGGTCATTCTTAATGCCTTTGCTAGTATAGCTGTATGTAGGGGAGAGTGCCCACCAGCGAACATGGTGTCATTCAGTGAACAGGTGCCCCCTACCAGCCTAATTAATTTATGTGATATAATATAATATATTAATGTGATATTTAATCGAGTCTTTTTGTTTTAGTATTTGCTAACCACTAAGCGATTATGTTAAAGTGGTGGACGCAATGGCTGACTCTCATTGATTCTGAGATACGAATAGTTAAATATTCTGAGGTGTTGCGTTTGATTTTCTGGATTGAGCATTTTTTGGCTTCCCAGAAAGTTTTATTTTATATTTAAGTGAAATTAACTTAGTGACACCGTTGCGAATTTCATTTAATGATGTTGATATCATTTAGTTTGCAACAGGCATGTTTTTTTCTCTCGATATGTTTTCTTTTTGGTGCCCACCAGTGAACTTTTCCCATGAGGCTTAACAAATATACACTCAGAGTGGGATCTTGTCGGGAAAAACGCGTAAACTTTTCGAAGTGAATGCATGAGTTCATTTCTGATTACTCCACGAAGGGCTCTACGGCCAGGCTCAACGGGATCATTCATTTTTATGGGACCACTCTTCGCTGTAACGTGCTTAGTTGTTGTTATTATTGTCAAGGTGTCACAAGAAGATGTCAAGTGTCGAGTGTCAATTGGATTGTCCCAACAAACATATTGTGATGCTGATCAAGCAGAAAACCCCACCACCCACCTATTCATGGTGAAAGTTCCCCTATTCACTGTCCGCCTGTTCGCTGTTCTGTATCTCCTCCGGATGGTACCCCATTGCCCACCAGTGAAGCAAAAAGATTCAAAAACGAAATAGTGTAATTCATTTTAGATTAAGTTTATTAATTTGCTGTATGGGCTTTCTTGTAGATGTAAGAAAGTTATACACGAGTTTCAAAGACTCCAGGAAAAAAACGCAAGCCAGGGGACTGATTTATCAAAAGGGTTATTTGTCAAAAGGGGACTGATTCTGTCAAAAGTTGCAGAAAAAATTGTCAAATGATGATTGTCCAAAACAGTCGTCTCCGACTCTCCGTCGTATCGTCGAAAGATATACCTAGTAGGCTGGTGGTACGTACCAGGAGTGCTGCTGTCTCTGTATCTCCGGACGATAAAGACTGCAGCGTCAGCGGTCATCCAACCCAAACCCAGCGCCAGCTAGGCGCTGCTGGCCTCCGGAGCCGCCGGCGGCCTGGCTCGCTCCGACGACAGCCACTCATTACTGGCACCTGTTCCTCTGCAAACACCGCCACGAAACACCGAGCTCTAATCGCAGATCCGCCGCGCTAAAAAGCCGAAAACGTGTAAATTACGAGTGTGCCCGGCGCCGGAGTCAGCTTCCTGTGTGCGAGGTTCACCCGGGACAGGAGGCCCCGGCTGGCGCGCGCACCCCGAGGGCACTTAAATGCGGCTGAATTGATTTACACAGCGCTCCCTCGGCGCGGATGGTAAAAAGCCTCGCGCTTCCGGCGGCGCGGTTGCAAGTTCCCACGCGTCGCCCGGATGCCAAATTCTGGGCACGCCTGCGAAAAACGGAGCAGGGACGCGGCGGGCTGGCGATGTGACAGCCCTCGTCGCGCTGCGGTGACCTTGGTTAGGGGGCGTCTGTCTGATGACGGTGGGATCCTATGCACTGGCTGCGGAAGGGATAGCGGTGTTTTGGGGTGTTGTGTCACAGGATGAGCTCTGCTAGTGCAGTTGATGCGCTCCTTCAGTTCTTTTTCCGACGTGATATGTGCCGAAAAACCGGACGAAAGCGTTAGTTAAGCACTGGTAATCATTATTATTTTTGGCGATTATGTTTTTGCGCTCTCAGGTGGCGAAAAACGACATACCGTCAGTCGGGTGAGGGGCGTTTAATTGGAAATCAGGTAGTTAGCATATGACTGCACCCACGAAATTACCCAGTTCATTAATCAGATTTAATTCGGTGGTGATCAATCTGCATTCATTGACCTTCGACAGTTTTCGATTGATCATCGCTGTGTTATCGAGGCAGCTCTACCAGTAACCAGCCATAATCAACCTTTGGAGCAGACATGGTAGATCCCCTGGGCGATCCTGACAATTCAACTTGGTGACGTCTGTCAATAGCGGATACATTTATTAATAATTTTGGCTTACATACAGACCTGTATTTGGTAGTTCGCAGCTGATACATTTATTGAGTATAATGTATACGCTGCCCAATTCATTTATAACACTTCATGTGCGAATTGCGATGCATTCATGCAGTGTTATTAAGTCAAGTGTGCAAATGAACGCCACTTGTTCGAACAAGCACATCAGTAGGTTCAGACGCGCAACCAGGTTTTTGTAAGGGGGGACGACTTCAATGAGCCCCATCGATACACGAGGGGGCCCCACTATTGGAGACCCAATAAGGAACCCTGTACTATTATGCAATATTGAGAGGTAGTCGGTAGCGCACTAGAAAGAAAGCCAGCATGGTGAATGATGTTGAAATATCCGACCTTTAGCGTAGTAGGCAGCGATTGTGCAATGTGCAATTACACGCCTTACGTAAGCGGTGAGTGATATTGATCATCTCATATTGCGTGGAAACTGAAAAACCTAGCCACGGGGAGAACGGATAGGCATCAGAACATCACGGTATAATATCCCACCACAAATAATCCATATTCAAAGGCAAATAATTTGTATAAAAAATAAGCAATCGGATGTTATTCCGATTGTCCTCAGTATTTGAAGGTCATAACGATGATCTAGGGTCACCAGTGTTGAAACGGCTGACAAAATCGCATATCTCGAATCGAATAGTGCCCCTTGAAAGAAAATCGGTCCAGTCGCTACTGCAATACCCAAAATCTGTTTATAGATTTTTCAAGGTCACAACGATGATCCAAGGTCACCAGTCTCGATACGGCTGATGAAACTGCATACTCCAAATAGAATGGTGCCTTCTGAAAGAAAATCGAACATGCCGAATAGGCCCCTAGCCAGCAAGGAGGGGCCGCAGTGGCCAATGGTGCCATTTCAACGCTCGGGAAGGGGCCCTTTTGAGGTGCCCCCCCCCCTTGGGATAAATCCTGGCTACGTGCCTGTACGGACCCGTGTGTCCCCCTTGTGTGCACCTCTAGTCTAAGCGGTAACCGGACAACAAGTAAAAAGTAAAAAGACGAAAAGCCAAATGTGGAAAAGTCAAAGGACAAAATGTCAAATAGGCTAAAAGTTAAATGCAAAAAGGTAAAACGGCTGAAGTTCAAACGGACAAAAAGTAAAATGTCAAAAAGTCAAAAAGCAAAAAGTAAAATGCAATGGATCAAACAGGCAAAAAATATAATGGAACAATAGTCAAATGCAAAAAGTAAAAACAGTAAAAAGTCATAAACAAGAAAAGTCCAATAGGCATAATGCCAAATGCAAAAGGTAAAAAAAAAAGTAAAATGCAAAATTTTACAAAGGCAAAAAGTCAAATGCAAGAAATCAAAAGGGCAAAAAGTCAAAAGGGCAAAAATAGCTTATTTACGGCTCCGCGTCGTGCCAAAGCCTGTGATGACTGGTGAGAGTAAGTTTCTTGGGATTCGGGGGATTCTGTGGTCCAATCACTGAACTCTATAGGTCCAATATATGTTCGTTGTTTTATTTCAGCCCTAAATATTATATTACCTTGATTCAAGGCATTTATTAATATTAAATTACACAATGATTATAAATAAAAACTGTTCATGTGTCTATTGCAAAACAAAGCCGTGAGCCGATATTGTGTGTAGTATGTACCGTGGCGACAGCTTCGATCGCGGGCCGCGAGCTCGGCAAACAGCTATTTGCTCTGGTCACGGGCACGGCGACCGAGGACGCAAACGCCCCAAGTACCATCTATCTACGGCAAGCCGTACTTGTGCGTTCACGGCACTTGGTAAGATTGAGCCCTGGAGTGACGCTACGTTACTGGTATGATTGTCATCGGTCTCGAAAAAGAAAACAATCCGGAGATCATCTCCAACGATTGTCAGCAACGTTGGCTTATATGTATTCTGAAGATAGAAATCGGGCTCGTCGCAATTTATTAAATGTAGGTAGCACAATGTATTTTGTTTGCATTTCACTCTTTGCATTTTTGACTTTTTGCATTTGACTTTTTCGTTTTTGACTTTTGACTTTATATTTTTGCGTTTTTGACTACTTGCATTTGCCTTTTATCCTTTTTGACTTTTTGCCATTTTGACTTTTATATTTTTGCTCCTTGCCATTTTACTTTTTGTCCTCTTGCTTTTAGCGGTTTTGACTTTTTGCTTTTGACTTTTTGTCCTTTTTGACTCTTTGCCGTTTTGGCTTTTAGCATTTTACTTTTAGTCCTTTTGACTTTTTGCCGTTTTGTCTTTTTGCATTTGACTTTTAGCCGATTTGCTTTTGGTCCTTTGACTTTTAACCGATTTGACTTTTTGTTCTTTGACTTTTTACATTTGGCTTTTTGTCTTGAAATACCTTCAGGCCCTTCGGATGGTTATAAATGTAACCTTGTGATTTGCATTTGCCAAAAAATTCGGTTTTTACTTTAAAAATACAACGAAACAGGGGCCCCTCGGAGCCGCCTCAGAGGGGCCCTGCATTTTGTAAGGGGCACGGGCCCGTATGCCCCTTGGTTGTGCCTCTGGGTAGTTTGCTCCTACTTCATGAAGTGGTCAATCTCAAAATCGGCAGACGCAGCGAAGCGCAGCATCAACCGTGTGTATCAATGTCCTTGTTTTAAATAATCCCTGGCATAATGGAATATTAAACACGTTCATTTTAACCCTCGCCCGTGCAGCGTCCCATCACAGCGTGACCGAGCAGGGGGAGGGGGGGGTATGACCTCCTGGCGTTTTGCCCCCTAGTTAAGCTAGAGCTTCGATACAAAAAACGAACGTGTTGCTTGTGACGAGAGGAAGACATTACCAACCAATGTTAAGGTCCTGGGCCATTAAGTGACCTCTGAGATCAATGACCAATGACCCAAGTGTCATAAAATCGTAAATGTGTAGAAATTGAATACTGATCGAGCTAAAGTCGTGAATGAACGTCTAACCATGCTTACAGGGTGCAAAATTTGAAATCAACGTCACAAACTGTCCTAGAAACAGACTAACTCCAAAATAGGCCATGTCAGGTCATCTGAGTTCAGTGACCTCGGTTGACCTGTGGAAGCGCATGATCCCAGTGGACCATATAATTATGTAAAACGATCCCAGATTTGAAATCAGCGTCACGAATTTCTTAGAAACTGCCAGAAGTAAGACAAAAAGTAATCTGAGGTCATCAGAGGTCAGTGACCTCGGTTTACCTCTGAAAGTTCAATCGAGGTCCCCATCTCAGTGGAAACCACACCTGTCACCTGGAAACACCTGTACATATGCGCCTGAACAACAAACACTCCGAAATTGCACAAGTTACAAGGACAACGGGACGCAATTTGCGCCTGACAACATGACCTTGAGTAACAGACCAAAGGTCACGGTTCATGGAAATTGGAAGTTCAAAATTTGTCAGAGTATGTGTCAAATTACTCAAAAGTAGGGTACTGACAATATCATCGAAATTTGTTAATTTTTACGCGAGTTATTCCCGAAAAACGGAGGGGGTGCCATTCACCCCCTGCACTGGCGAGGGTTATCCCTATTCCTGAACGGATGAAAAGTATACGAATCTGTCGAGGGGGGGGGGCTTATTCGGCCCCCCTTCTCAGAACTCAGCTGCCATAAGAGTAAAGAGCAGCTCATGCAATTTGGTCTGTGGGTAGAGTTTACGAACAACTTTGTTTTATTAAATTTAATTGACCCTGGGTCAATATCTTCGAGGTCAAATGACGTTGACAAAGGTCAATAGGTCATATTTGCCAGTATATGAAGATTTTCAGGAAAACTTGCCATTATCTTGGAAACCATGGAAGCTAGGAGGAATCCGTAAGGAGCACTGGAAAGCCATTCCAATTGTCTTTCGCTCACATGCCAATTGCCATCTGAAGTGACCTCAGGTCAATGGTTTTGGCTATAGAGGTCGTCAAATGTTAACCAACCTGTTTTTCAGCAAAAGTTGTGTCGTGGATAACTTTTCACTTAAAACATTTAGAGTAATGGTTTTGACATCATCGTGTTTCTTTCGTCATTGCGGTTCGAAAAAATACAAATTTGGTCGATTCCAAAATTTGACCCCGGTTAACGTCAAGGTCAAGGTCAAGGTGACATAAGTCGGTCAAGTTGCACAGGAAAAGATGCGGCTTGACAAGACGAACGTTTGTGCACCAATTGCGAGTTTACGGTCATTCTGTCACGAGTTATTGACAAAAAAGTGTTCGTGACCTTACATGACCTTTCAAATCGTCACTGACTAAAAATCGCATCCTGGTCATAGGAAAGGGTCTAAGATAACATGATACTGAAATAATTGGATTGATATAATGCATTTTATAATGATTTTGCATTTTTCACCATATATTTATAATGGGAAGTTAGCATTTTACCTGATTTCAGGTCATCACATATTAAGATAACGACCTGAAATTTTCAACAGATATCTATTGGCATGTTTTCTCTTACATATGTTCCGGTTTTTTGAAACCTCATGAAAGTAAACAAACTTATATTATTTTCAAACAAAGGTATGTAAAAAACAAATAAAAAAAATAAATTTTGACATTTCGGGATTGCCATCTGAAAGGGCAATCAATTTTGTATCATTGCCTGTTTTCTCTAATACTTTGCTACAACAGACAACTCTCCACGAATGATTAACCATGCAAAGGTTTTGGGTCAAAACGGCCGAACATGCCCCCTAAAAGCGGTCTTGGACCCCTCCCAATACATTTTTGTTTAAAGCACACCATTCGATGCGCAATGAAATGTTAGGAAAAGTCACCAAGTTTAAAGATTCTAGGTAGAATTGAATGCTTAATGAACTGTACGCGAAAACCCTCAGGGTGCGATTCGCCCCCCCCCCCCGACAGTACTTTGGTTAAAGGGAGCGTTTCACTTTTCTGAAAATGTTCAAATATACGCCGGTTGTACTTAAAAAGTAAGTGCTTCTGAAAACGATGGCGATACTTATTTCTCGAAAAGGCACTTTACTTTTAATTTATTTGGTACAATGACGTAATTATTGAGCAATAGGAAAAACCTTTACGGTCTAAACAATATATAGAGAAAGCCGTTACGCTGTAATAAGATATGGCATAATCTCGGCAGACAATTCTGGCGACTTGAATGCAAACAAGTCTTTGTTATCGTACTCATAGCAGGTAAACCAGCCAAGGTTCGAGAAATACAAGCCGTGTTGCTCCCAGGACCAACAATCTTGAAGCAGCTGTCAGCCATTCAGCGGCGGCCTGGACCCCATTTTGCAAATTATAAATTAAGTTACTTAAAATGTAAAAGCGGTCAAGTTTCCAAAGATAATGGCTATATCAGTTCAAAGCCAATACAAAGGTGCAACATTCCCTTTACAAGAGAATGTTTCACCTTTTTATTGGTGTCTCTGTTCATTGTATATCAGTTCAAAACCAATACAAAGACCACGTGAAACATTCCCTTTAAAGGAAATGTTTTACCTTTGTATTAGGATTGAACTGAGATAGCCATTATCTTTGCCTGTTATTTAAATACTTAAATTACTGAAACCATTTTCCAAAAAACTTGCTGTTTTTGATAATTAAAATCATTTTCCCAAAAACTTGCTGTTTTTAAGCAATTTAACTTATAATTTGCAAAATGGGGTCTGGGCTAGCGCCGCCGCTGATTGGCTGACAGCGACTTCAAGGTTGTTGGTCCTGGGATAAAAACGACTTGTATTTCTTTAACCTTAGTTCGATTACCTGCTGCTAGTACTATAGCAAGAAACTTGCTGGTATTAAAGTTGCCAGAATCGTCTACAGATTATGGTTATTCTATATAGCTCACTTTAGCTCAATAATGACGTCATTGTCACATTATAAAACTTGTTGATATACAATTAAGTTACGTTTCGACTCACAAAAATCACTATCGTTTTCAACAGCACTTTCTTCATATTTTGTACTACAACGGCCGTATATTTGACAAATCTCAGAAAGGTGTAACATTCCCTTTAACGGACACCGGAGGCGCCATGGAAGCTACTGGACGGGGGAGGGGGGGGGGTGTTGACGACATCAGAGAGTTGTCCACTGGTCACGGAGAGGAGACACAGCGAATGGTGCCGCCGGAGACAGTTCGTTCCGCCGCTGAAATCACGGCCCCGCTGGCGCCGCCGACCGTGAAATGGCCCCGAGGCTCGTTATCAGGCCGTTGTTGGCCGGTTGTCGGGGCCGCCAGCGTCAGCCGAGCCTAGTTCCTGTGTCAACGGCAGCGCGACGCAGCGCGGCGGAACAGTGCCACCGTACCGGACCGTCACACTGCTGCGTCCGACTGCCGCGTCCGAGGACGTCCTGTGACGTCCGACTGCCGCGTCCGAGGACGTCCTGTGTGCGTCCGACTGCCGCGTCCGAGGACGTCTTGTGACGTCCGACTGCCGCGTCCGAGAGCGTCCTGTGACGTCCGACTGCCGCGTCCGAGGACGGCCGTCCCCTGTGACGTCCGTGCCGGCGCCGAGGGACGTCCTGTGACGTCCGGCTGCCGCGTCGACGCGACGTCCCGTGATATCCGACTGCGCGTCCGGGACGTCCTGGACGTCCGATTGCCGCTCGAGGACGTCCTGTGACGGTCCGTGCCGCTCCGAGGACGTCCTGTGACGTCCGACTGCCGCGTCCGAGGACGTCCTGTGACGTCCGGGACGCCGCGTCCGAGACGTCTGTGACGTCCGACTGCCGCGTCCGAAGGAAGCGTCTGTGACATCCGACTGCCGCGTCCGAGGAACGTCCTGTTGACTCCGACTGCCCGCGTCCCGGACGTTGTGACGTTCCGACTGCCGCGTCCGGAGGAGTCTGTACATCCGACTGCCGCGTCCGAGGACGTCCTGTGAATCCGACTGCCGCGTCCAGGAGTCCTGTGACGTCCCCCCGATGCCCGGTCGAGGACGTCCTGTGAATATCGACTAGCCGCGTCTGACGGATCTGGTAGTCCGACTGCCGGTCCGAGATCCTTGACCGACTGGCCAGGGCCGAGGACGCCTGTGACGTCCGACTGCCGGTCCGAGGACGTTCCTGTGATATCCGACTGCCGCGTCCGAGGAGTCCTGTGACGTCCGACTTGCCGGTCCGAGGACGTCCTGTGACGTCCGACGCGTCAGGACGTCCTGGATATTCCCGGAGCTGGCCCGGGCGTTCCGAGGACGTCCCTGTGCGTCCGGACTGCGGTCCGAGGACGTACTGTGACGTGCGACTGCCGGCCGTCCGAGACTTCCTGTGACGTCGACTTGCCGGCGTCCCGGCAGGACGTTCCTTGATATCCGACGCTGGGGAGGGGCCGTTCTAGGTTCTGGACCGTCACCAGTCGTTGTGGGCCCGGCAAAATCTCCCGGGTGCATGAGCACCATTTGCACCCCCCTGGCTACGCCTCTGGTGGTCAGTCAAGCGAAGGTAGGGAGAGTGTCAAAGACACTGTTTGTTTCTTGAAATGATGAAATAAAAGTTATTTGTCTCATAATATTTTAATACGCGTTCACAGATGCTTGGCCAGTGATATATCCGAAAGTTAAGTCTGTGTAATGGTGTTTGTCCTTGAATATATCATGTTACGGTCATACAGTTTACACGTAATTTAGTTTGCTTTCCCATCCTTCCCTGCACATTTATATTGTATAGTATGTATGTATGTATGTATAGTATGTATATAGTATGTAGCCGTTTTGAGAGCCGATGTTATCTGAGAGAGAGAGAGAGAGAGGCTGAATCAACTATCAAGTGCATGTAATTTGTAAAAGTATTTGTAAAAGTATTAGTAAAAGTATTTGTAAAAGTATTTGTAAAAGTATTTTTCAAAGTATTTTTAAAAGCATTTGTAAAAGTATTTGTAAAAGTACTTATAAAAGCATTTGTAAAAGTATTTTTAAAAGTATTTGTAAAAGTATTTGTAAAAGTATTTGTAAAAGGGTGCGTGATCAAGTTTGATTCACAAGAACATCTATCCATATTTCATTCATTGTGGCGTCTTCATTGACAGACATCCTATTACCGGTTGCATGACCTTGACCCTCCATGACCTGCCGGCCGTGCGCCACCTGTGACGGCTACAGGCGCCACCTGTCACGGCTACAGGCGTCACCGTGTACGGCGCGCGGACCAGTCGTCCGCCCGCCGCCGCTCTCGAAGGGGGACGGCCGAGGTCATCGGCATAGCCGTGACGATCACGGTTCATTCTGAGCCTCTGAATGGGACGGGGGCAGCGGGTTGCAGCCACGTGTTTGGCCGGCACCTGCCGCTGCCGCTGCCGCTGCCGCTGCCGTTGCTGCTGCCGCTGCTGCCGCTGCAGTGGCAAGAACGCGCCTGCTGAACGCGCCCGCTGAACTGTTCAATAGGACGGCTGTCGCGGCTTATTAAGTGCACTCTCAGCCAATGGATGAGCTGATTGGTTAAGTGAGGCAACTCTGCACGGATTTAAATGGATGATGGAGCGGCCAGCGTTCATAAAATGATGGTGATTACATTGTCATCACATGTGGTACGTTATGTTAATTATTCATAATTAATACTTCATATTAATCAATTCATGCGTCGTTTGCACCAGGGGCGGATCCAGGGGGCCGTAGGGGCCGACCCCCTCCCCAGAACGCCAGAAGGGCGCCCCACGGGCTGTGCGTAGGCGCCCGGCCGGCGATGGACAGCCCGTGAGCATCAGAGTTCCTTTATACTATAGGCCCCTCAGAGTCACATGGCCCTATCGAATGACAGAGTGCATCAGCACTCGTACTCTTGGGCGCCTGGTATGAAAGGCGCCCTTAAATTGCTGCGCTCCTAAATCTGAATCGCCCTTGGGCGCCAATGCACCGTTACCTTCTAGCTACCGTCCACCCAAAATCGAGCACACACAGCCAAAGGTTTCTACCGGCCTCCCAAAGTGGAACATATAACGCAAACATATCTGTAGTCAGCAAGACCGTTATCATCCTATCATCCTTATGTAGTGTCCAGTGAACGTTCCACCTTTTTCCGAGTGAGGAATTCAGGTGTTGTCGAAATCCTTGAACAGCCGCGTCTAATATTAATTAACACTGGCAACTTCACCCAAGAGCCGTCCGCTGAGGGACATGTCATGACATGTCAGTCGGGGACATGTCAGTCGGGGACATGTCATGACATGTCAGTCGGGGACATGTCATGTCAGGAGGAGAGTGTCAGCATCCTGGACCGTTCAGCGGGCCGTGTCGGGTGCCGGGTGCCGCCCCAGCCCGGGGCCGGCCGGCTGTATGCGTCACTGACTGCCCTATCTCCCCATCTCTCTCCCTTCCTTCCCGGCCATACAGCGCCGCGCCCGGCCGCCGTGATTTGAAATTAAAAGCCTCGTCGACGCCGCCGGCAGTGCGTTTCCGCACCGCCTAATTGTCCAGCCGGCACTTCGTTAGCAATTATGTTTGAATTTAAACCGGATCCGAGGCACTTTCCTCCGCAGGTGGTATACCTGCGCAGCTTGCAGTGTATGCTAGTGTGGTATGCACACGCACACACACACACTCGACGTGTGCTTTTATCATCATTTGTTTTGCATTTACTAAACGTTTTCAACGGCCTCAAGGCATATCGTCTGTTGGTTGGAGTTTTACTTCAGGTCGCGACGGCTGCTCAGTCATTTCATGCAGGATAACAGGAGGCACGGCACAAGCATACGCATGAGTTCATACCCCGGCCGGTAAAAAAACACTATCCCTACAAGAAGCACATGCATCCCCAACGACCAGATTGAATGAATGGCATTCCTGGCAGCATCCGTTTCCATCCTCCGCCAGGAGGGGGCTGCAAAGGGACCCGGCAACGCCCCACCGGGGAGTGGCTGGTACCGGCAACTCTCTGGCAGCGCGGCCGGCTGGCAGCGGCGGCCAGCGGCGGTACGGTTTGTTTAGCGGACTGCCGACACCGCCTCCGCTGACACAGCGGGGGTTTGCCGCCACCGCCGCCACCGCCACCGCCACCGCCGCCACCGCCTCCTCCCCAGAACGGTTTTGAGTTTCGACATCCTGTTTTTCGTGTGCCGGTGGGCCTGCCGGCAGGGCTGGCGGTCGGTCGGCCGGGCGCGCCGCGCCTGCTGCCTTGACTGGCTCTGAGGCGGCGAGGTTGAAGCAGAGACGGCTGTTGTATGTGCCAGCCGAGCTGTGTTGCAGGACTGCTGCTTCCGCCGTGGTCGGGGTCGGGGTCACCGGCCGACCGCCGCGTCTCAACAGCTGCCCGATTCATGTTTTTGCCGGCTGTTCAGCGGTAAAAACGGCCTCGCTGCTTTATAGCATGTAGAGGCGTAAACCGGCGGCAGCGCGCACATCTGGTTGGTATGCAGGCAGTGTGTGTGGCAGGGAGTTGTGCAGGAGACACACACGCAGCGGGAGAGAAGGAGATTATAGATCACATGCCGGGCTGCCGTGTTAATTTGGTGGACCACCCATCTCGGGAGAAGTGATAAGACAGGATGAGCTGAATTCCTTCTTATTAGGCTTGATTCTGAAACCAGATGACATTTTTAAGCAGTTTTAATTAATAATTCAGGCAAAAAACAGCATTGGAATATTGTACTGGTATTAGATTCTGGAGCATTTGTAAAATATTTTGCTGAAGCTCGAGACAAAATGTACAATTTTGTCAAGCTTTATTTTTCTCTAATATTTCTGTCATTCGGTGTTCTGAGAAAGTTTTTAGTTTTGCCTATTCAGCCCTTTAAAGGGACTGTGTCTACTGACATCGCGTATTTGTGTTTTTGACATATATTTATATAACATTATTTTAATATTCAAACCATGCCTTTCATTTCTCCCGATTTACAATAACTGCTAAATATTCCAAAGACCCAATGACAGACAGACATTCCAATAACTTTTTGCATTGGTAGCAAAAAACTATCGGGATAGGCCCCAGAGAGCTCCCGTTGCCAATTATTGCTAGTATCGATTAAACTGCTAGCATATAGTTTGCACCGGCCAATAGCATTTTGACAAAACAGCTCGTTAGTGCTGATAGCGGCAGGCGAACACAGCCTCGGCGGCCATTTTTACTTGCGACCGTTGACTTGCATCGTCTTCCCCGTTCGGTATCGCCGTTCCATTTTATGAATACCTGTGATGTGTCAATCCTGACTGATGCATTGCAAAATAACAAACAATCCAATAATGTACAATAACCAGCCGCAAACGAAAACAAACAGAATTCCCACACGTATTGAATAGGAAGCAGAACGATCGGATTGTATTTGGTTTGAGGTGCGTCGTTCACATAATATCTTCCCTCTCATTACCTTCACTGTAGTAGCGATTGTTTTACCGATATTGAAGCGAAAAAAGGCAAAGACGATAGAAGTGTCAAACATTCTTAAGGGGCTCCAGATGTGAATTTCATCGGATCCAACCATTAAACTTAAAGTTACCTACAGAAGAAATATGTTTGACAATCCAAAAACAGGCACACACTTCCCATAACCAATCTTCATTGGTACTCTCATGACCGAACTGAATGGTTCCTTGCAGCTATATTAACCTACAAATTTGAGCCCGTTATACATTTGTAGTATATTTGAATAACAAAAAATATTACAACCACCAGTGTCCGGGCGTCGAGGTAGAGCAATTCCGGGCCTTGCCCCCCAAAACGTCGAAATCGGCAAATTGAACATATTTCCCGATATAAAAGAAAAATTAAGCAACTTTCCATGGGAAGATGTTTAAATCAGGCTCTATCATCGCATAAGTGCAGCGATCGACCGTAATTTTCTTGAAACTGTGTGATACTTTTTTGAACCCCCCCCAACCACGGGTGGCCCCTCCCAAACTACCATCGTGGGCATCGGCCCATTGCAGTTGTTCAGGGAGACTGGGTTTGACGATGCGACAGACGTCGTGCGCACAATGACACATACCAGGCGCACAGGGCCGAGTCAGTCATGTCTCGACAGGCACACAGCGCTGAGTCACACAGCACTGAGTCACACAGCACTGAGTCTTGACTATGCTGCACGGCGCCGAGTCAGTCATGCCCTGACTTGAAGCATTGGATGGAGGCTGGGTTGGGGCACCGGCTGACCAGTGACCGGTATACATGACAAGTGACGAGAGACGAGAGACGAGAGACGAGAGACGAGAGACGAGAGACGAGAGACGAGAGATGAAAGACGAGTGACGAGTGACAATAGACGAGAGAGCGACAAGTGAAAAGTGATAAGTGACAAGTGACGAGAGACGGTAGACGATAGACGGGAGACGGAGACGGAGACGGAGACGGAGACGGAGACGGAGACGGAGACGGAGACAGAGACGAGACGGAGCGGAGACGGAGACGGACCCGAAGGAGACGGAGCGGAGACCAGGAACCCGGGTGAGGGCCGAGAGACGGAGAGGACAAGAGACCGAGGACAAAGAGGCAAGAGAACAAGACAAGAAGACCAAAGGACAAGAGACAAGAGACCAAAGAGACAAGATACAAGGAGACAAGAGACAAGAGAAAGAGAACAAGAAGACAAAGAGACAAGAGACAAGAGACAAGAAGACAAGAGAACGAGAGAAAGGAGAACGAGAGACGAGAGACGAGAGACCGAGAGACGAGAGACGAGAGACGGAGAGACAAGAGACAAGAGGCGAGAGGCGAGGAGTTCGAGAGCGCGAGAGGCAGAGGCCCGAGGAGGCCGAGAGGCGAGAAGAGGCGAGAGGGCGAGAGGCGGAGAGGCGAGAGGGCGAGAGGCGAAGAGGCCGAGAGACAGAGACATAAGAGACAAGAGAAAGAGACAAGAGACAAGAGACAAGAGAGACAAGAGACAAGAGACAAGAACAAGAGACAAGAGACAAGAGACAAGAGACAAGAGACAAGAGACAAGAGACAAGAGACGAAGAGACGAGAGACGAGAGACGAGAGATGAGAGATGAGATACGAGAGACGTTATACGAGAGACGGGAGACGGAGACGAGAGCTTGAGAGACGAAAGACGGAATACAAGGGCAAGAGAGGGAAGACGAAAGACGAGTGATGAGTGACGAGTGACGATTGATGACTGATGATTTTATCCACAGGAACTCCTCTCGTGAACGCAATCCACCAGGCATGTCATGCAGTCACGGTGGTTGACCTACATGCCATGTTCGGGGAGGGGCGGGGCTGTGGCAGCGGGGTCGGGTCGGTTGACGACCCCGCCTCTACCAGTTCCGGGCGACACTCGTACCGGACGCCGGCGGTTCCCGGCCGCCCCGCCAGCCAGCTCGCTAGCTCGCGCCGAAGGCAAACAGAGCGCGCGCGCTGCGACGAACGTGACGCGGCGCGGCCATTGTGGCGCACGGCGCGCCGCTGACGGATGGGCGTGCCGCCGCATTCCGCGTCACGAACGCACCCGCTGCGCCGCGCCGCGCCGCCAGCCAAAGGGTGGGAACGCCGGAGAAAGGCGGCCGGCGCGGCGCGCTGCGCCAGGATCACCGCAGGCGCGTCACAATAGCCGCCCGGCTGATCCATCAGCAGCACTGGTGTGCGCCGGCAATGCCGCGCCAATCAGTCGCGGCGTAATTAAGCGGCGCTCAATCCGACGCAGTGACGGCACAATCTGACGCAGGGACGCCGCCTGATGGATCGGGTGAACACTCTTTCGGCGAGTTCATCGGCGAGATCGGTCGGACGGGCGGGTCGCCGGGAGACGGGATTGAGTCGAGAGTCGGGCCTCGTCGCGGGGAGGAACGCAGAGGGACAGACGGCACGTGAGATGGGGATGGGTGCTCTCGTGCTTTTCGCCGGAAACGAAACGGTGGAGTTTGCGAGACACGGGCTGCTGAGAGGTTGAGTGAGCTACACGAGCTTGCTCGTTTCGTGTGGTGTGGGGTGAAATTGAAGTCGTTTAACACATCCGCGGACCGCATGCCACGACATTCAACTCATCATAACGAATTCCGGGTTGCGACGAACCGTGACCAGGGTTCATGGGCGTCACCACCAATGGGGACACTGGGGCATTTCCCCTAGCAATTTTCCCTATCCCTATTATGGTCCCATGCTAAAGTATACGTATATACTTGGATGTGTGCCTACTAATTTTGAAACCGTGACGACACCATTGACCCCAACCGTTACTGCAAACCTCGACCGGGACCTGACAGATTGACCCGGCACGACGGGAATACATCGTGGCCTCTGATTCAACCCTGAAGTAAGTCTGGTATCAAATTATTGTCTAAACAGAGGGCATGATTGATGATTTCCTCTCACGTAAGTGTGAGCCTGACGCAACTACCGGTCTGGTGGTCTTGTAGATCACCTTATATTGAAGATAAACACAGATTTCCAGTTACTGCCATCATTAATAATATCACATGATCTTCCAGATACCGATGAACAAGATCCCTATCTACTGGCGGATATATAACGTCAGTTTGTGGCGGTGTGAGGGTGGGAGGCATTACCCCAAATAATATTTACAAAATAAACAAATCGTCGGATCTCGCTCCCTTATGCATTGCTAGACGGTTTAAAATGATTATTCCCTGAAGTAAATCTGGTAGAGCGGTTGGGGACGGTGGTACTCCCATGATGCCCCCCTAGACCCACCAGTGAATCAATGAATCAATGAATAGTCATTAGGCATGTGATGGCCGAGGGGATGATGACAGTACTAATATAAACATCTGTACCGTCTTACGTCTCACGATGACAGGTCTCCGTTGTAACGTCATTGAATAGGCGCAGTGAAACTACTGCAGAGCCTAATTGTTTCTTGGTAGTCAGCTGCCATACGGATGCCTACCTTTTCATTATCTAAGCAAATACAGTTACTGGAGCCAGCCTTATCTTCTTCCTAACGTTGACAGAAGCAGGTTGGATGAAAGGGATCCTCCCCCTCCCACCAATGGCGCCACCACTTTCCGAAAGGGGAACGCAAGTATTCTGAAGTCGATTCCATCCAACGCCTTGGCCTAATGCTAATATCAAGAAATGTTGAAGAGCGAGTCCCCTTTCGTCCCCCTCGCTTCCGACGCCCATGATCCACACTGCCCAGACAGAACCCCAGCTGGCGGTACGACAGACCAGTCTCTCCTCGCTGACCAGACAGACCCCCAGCTGGCAGACCACAGACCAGCCTCTCTGCTGACCAGACAGACTCCTAGCAGCACCAATAACCAGTCCCCCCGGTTCTCCAGCCGGGACCCCAACGTACACGTCAAAACCCGCCCGCCTCCCGGTTCTCGGACAACGTTACCCTCACGCATAGCTTCCATGAGTGGTGGTGTGCGTGGTTGCCGTGGCCGCTATCTTCCCTGACCACCCAGGGCTGGGCCAGGGCCGGGGGGGCCTGTTCGGCATCCCCTACCCGTTCCCGTCCCCCTCATGCCGTGCCCCGCTCCGTCCCCTACACGTGCCGGCCGGCTACTGGAGGATTACCTCTACAGGGGAGGGGAGAGATGGTCGCCGCGACAGCCACAGTAATGGCAGTGACGTTGTATGGATCTGTCGACCGTGATTGGGAAGTAATTGAATTACTTGGTGGCCTGAAAGGTTGGGGTCTATAAGCGGGCTGGCGGTGCCGACAGAAAGGGCAGTGTGGTGGGACCAATTCAGTCGGTGGACCCACCGCGTGACCTGCGTATTCTTGTTGCTAGGGACGGTAGTACTCTTATAGATGTCGTGAATCTGTGAGACAATCAGGTGAGGTAATGGGTCGTCAAGTTTGACTGAGATGATGTAACAGGTTGTAATTTCTGGTCACGTCGGCTTTGGCCTGTTCTTCTTCTCCCTTTCAGACCAGTTCTCTGAGTTTATTGTTTTTTGTCAAACTATCGTGTTTTTTGTTGAACGAAATCAGACGCAATTGCGCGTCGGATCAGACTCAAATCTGGCGAGGGTACACAATCTGACATGAAGTCGTTTATAGCAGAGATAGTGCTGATATAGTGTCCCTCATCCGACGGAGGTGGTCCTTTTTGCTGAAGCCGTGCTCTTTGACATTTAAAGGCGGACAAAAAGAGACACGTTTTCGGGTAGGCCAGTGCGATAGGGGTGTTTGCTCCACTTCCACAGACCAGTTTTTACGTTAGGTCAAGGCTCGGTTATCGTAGTTTTTACCGTCGCTCCGGCGGTATACTACTGGATAAAAACTCAGATTATGACCCATCCCAGACGTCAAGAGCCGGAATAGGGGCGGCGGCCAGTCGCGTATGAAATGATGGTGCCGAAATTCAACCGCCATAACTGAGCTCGAATTATCAGATGATCCCAATGAGTGTAGCATACTAACTATTAAACATTTTGCTTCCTCTTGCACGCCTCAGCGGATAGACGGGTTGTCAGGAGCAGCTCTTATAGCTAACTGCTGCACTGCTATAGTGATGGCTGATGCATCAAGCATCAGTGTAGGTGCTACCAAAGCAAAGCATCTGTATGTATGTATGTATGTATGTATGTATGTATGTATGTATGTATGTATGTATGTATGTATGTATGTATGTATGTATGTATGTATGTATGTATTTATATCACGTGGGCATCCACAAATTGGCGTGGCTATTACGCCCCGAGTCAAGTGGAGGAGTAGAGCATACAGGGGAAGCGAAAAACACAGTCAAACAACTTAAAACCACAAGTATTCACATACGTAGCGACACACACGGGTCACTGAGATCAGTCAGTTATCGCGTTCTAAGAGGCGACGCTTTACCGCGCGCGTAAAAGCAGGCGGCCCCAGCTGCGAGATGTCAGGTGGGAGTTCGTTGTACAGGGCGGGTGCCCTGCAGGAGAACCGCCGCTTTCCGGCATCAGTTCTGGAGCGAGGGACGTACAGCTGCTGGTCTTGCCTGGTGGATCTGGCGCGGACAGAGCTGTTTGCGCGGAAGGCGCCTGAGAGCGCGTCCGGCTCGCCATTTGCCATGATTTTGTTTGTCATGCTGAGCGTTGCTGCGTCGGTGAGCTGGTGGGCAGTCAGCCAGCCTAGTCCTTCCCGCAGGTCAGACACGTGATCGAATTTACGACGTCCGAAAATGGTACGAGCAGCGTAGCAGTGAGCAGCGACCCATCATCCCATACTAGCCGATTCTGTCCCTGGGTTCTTACTTGAGGTGGCAAAAGTTGATATTTTGGGGACTCAGACCCGCCCCTGTCTCAAAAGCTGATAAATGGACCCAGTTACACCCGGTGCAAGGCAAGTTTGGATCCAGCGGACACAACTAGCAAATTGTAGTCTGCAACTTATATTGACAGGGACGTAGGAACTCAATTGAAGTTGGGGGGCAAAATATATTTTGTAGTCGATTCTTTCCATGCAGCGTCCATAGGCGTAATGTTAAAATCCGAAAATGTTGGGGGGAGGGGGCAGTTGCCCCCCTGCTCCCCCGGCTCCTACGCCTATGAATATTAGCAAATATACACTCTACAGTTTGTGCAAGTAAACTAACTCTTGTAGTTGCAAATACATGCAGTTCAAATGGGCCAACGCAACAGCACAAATAAACCTGCGTATCAGCTCCTACTTGCATGAAACCAGCATGAAACATAAGCTAGACCCAGCCTGTGCCAAGTATCATTTGGCGGGACCCAGTCTGGGAACAACTGGGTCCAGACTGGGTCTGGAGACCGGGTTCTCGGGTCCACGTTTTGCCACCTCTAGACTTCTTACAGACAACTGGGTTCGTAGTGGTAGACAGAGCGAGCTAAAGTCCGACTGGGGTAGAGTTCGGTCTGTACTCTGTAGAACCCAGATATTGTCACTCCACCGATCTTTCCTCTGCCATCAGTGAGAAAACTGTAGAGGTGCGTCCGCCAGACTTGTAACGACTCAAATTGTTTTCTGAGTCGACTCAAGCCTGACTCAACAGTCGAAGAACCGACTCAACTCCTGACACAAGCGATGTTTTAAGAAAGAGTGTCGACTCGACTCTTGACTCAAGTTTTGTTTTAATTGAATCGACTCGACTCTTGACCCAAGTGCTGTTGGGAAAATGTAATCGATCAACTCCAAAATAATTTGGAATCGACTCAATTTAACTTATAATATACAATACATTATAATACAACTTGAATTATTACTTGCTTACACAAATGAGAAACGAAAAAATAGTGGAAAATGGGGTTAAGATGTCATCGTTACTCACTTTTCATTTATGAAAACCATTTGAAGTAGTGATACAACTGGGAATTATCATGGATGCATCAATTAAATTATGAATTTCACATTAGGCAATGTCAGGGAAATTACATCCGCAAGCAGACTTTAATCCACGAGCAAATTGAAAAATTTCCCATGAAACCACAACACAGACATACCTAATTCATTATTCAGAGAGTGTCCGCTTACCTTAAGCATAGACAAAAGCAGCCATACATACAGAAAAGTACATGTAGGTCATCCACACCGTAGAGCGTACGAGGTATGTATGGTACATTTGGCCACTACCTATGACAATGACTATTGGGTACTTACCACTTACTCATAACTGCAACTACTGATAACTATCATCAGTAAGTAGTAACTACTAGTTTAGTTACTACTTACTTTACATATAAATGTAGTTAGCTGTTAATTACTAATACTAATGTTGGCCGGTGGCTCTACTGGGTAAAGGACAGCCAGCAGGCTGCAGGCCACTTTGCCACTGGGTATAGGGACTGGACTGATAAATCAAGCTCTATTAATTAAAGGGAAATAATCACCTTTTATTTTTATAAGCAACAATTTTTGTAAGCTTCCGTTACGGCATAACATTTATTTTATTTAAGTTTAAGAATAAATAAAATTATTCCCAAATACAAGTTTGGTAAAATAGAAACCAAGTACCTTGTGTCGATCATGAAGGTCATTCCCAGCCTTGTCCTTCGCTATGCCATTGTTGACATCAAGTGCGACGTTTATGGAGGTGCTGTTACGTATTTGTCCCTGATTGAACGTTCCTGATTGGTCAATGAAATTTGTTGACATCGGTTCGTGAAAGAAATCGCCGACACTAAAACAACCGTGATTGGCTGCCAAGTTGATTTTTCTGATTTAATTGCCAATGTTGAATTGTTTGATTTTTTTTTTGGGGGGGGGGGGCGGAAATGATTTTTGCAATGATGATATAAACCATATAGTGTTGTTCACAGCAAGAGATAAAGTTAAATAGGACTTGTAATGCTGAGAATGTATGAAACAATTTCAAAACCAGTACCGCTTGGCCGCCATAGGGGGCCAAGATAAACTGCTAATTTGATTTCCTTGTTTATTCAATGGCTATCAAATGTATAGGATCGCTGGTCATATTATCGAAACAAGCAGAATTCAAACTATATTTTCCACTCCATTGCGTAAGAAAACAACACGGGAAAAGCCCGCAGTTTGATGAGATCCACAAGACTTGCAAGCAGCTTGCAAGTACCGATCATTGAAAGCGTGGAGCGCTTATCAACTTTAAATTGCAATATCTTTCAAAAGGGAAGTTTGCATGCAAAGTGTGATGAATTTACAATATTCTTTGGTCTCGTCTGTCGATTTCAAGTGATACTTTTTCGGAAAAGGTGATTATCCCCCTTTAACCCATATATGTGTGATGCAATTTGTATGACACAACAAAATAATAAATCAATTAAGCAAAGCTATCCCATATAATTTGACTCAGTAATACCAATGGTATATTTGGCAGTTAATCGTATGTATAAATTAGGAAATATAAATTACAAACTACAAACCAGCTTACTTTAGCTCAGAGATGGATTTTGTTTTTGCATGCACTTGTTTTACTTCACCCTACTTTCCCCAAACCGACTCCCAACTTCACTGATGACACATTACACAGACCAAATAATGGTATGAGTATCTCATCTCACCTCACTTTCACTGCAGACACCGTCACTGCCCTATTTTAGCTCTGTAGTCGTCATGGCTTCACTGCAGACACCGTCACTGCCCTGTTTTAGCTCTGAAGTCGTCATGGCTTTAGATGCGAGCACGAAGTGGCCGAGCCAAAACAATGGACACAAGAGAAACATAAAGGCGAAAGGCAGTGGCTGCAAATTTTTATTTAGTTATCTTATATTTGTTATAGATAAGATTGTCTTACATATTTATTATTTGTATGGCTGGCATTATGGATATGATTGTCAACAAATGTGTTTAATTGATCAATTATATATTTATTTTAGAGTCAAAATAAATTACTTCAATATATATTTTAATATTCGTTTTTACTTTAAAATTAATACGTGGCATGTTATTTAATTTTAACACGATTTTGTATATGTGTTATAAAGTACTCATGTCCAGCAATAATACATCAGCCATCATTTGACGACCCTGTGCACGACCAATATATTTATATAACAGAATAACAAACAAAAAAATGTTTTTGCTTCTGAAGAACTCTTCATAAGATACGCGTCTGGTACACAAGCATGCAAGTAAGGCCTGTTCCCGTGATTTCTCAAACCTCTTCTGACCGCCTCCAAGTTCCTCCAGTTATGACCTATTAACTAAGCCAATTGTCAGGTGAAGCGAATCTTGGGTATGCCACCAGAGGAACTTGCAGGAAGTTAGAGGCACCACGTGAACAGACCCTAGTGTGCGGATTTTGATACGATTTTGATACGATATGAATTATGATTAGAGTTTGCTGGTCCAGGAATGGGGCATGTGGAAACAGCTGATTAATATTCATAAAATAATCACTACCACTTACCAGGCTCAAGGCTATGCCATTACCTATTGACTGACCAGGTTTGTGAGAGATAAACTAAATCTAATTGTATTTTTCTCTGCTCAGGATCATGTGATGTGTTGCTACTTGTTAGCAGTTATATATCTTCCATATAAGACAAGTAGCAAGCCAACCCATTATCTAAGTTCCAGTCAAGCTTGCAGATGGAACTTGATAGAATGTACCCCTTCTTATTAGCGATGCCATTTTCCAAAAATTTCCTGACCGAAACCAATCCAATACCGAACAGGAGGTATTTTGGTTGACCAAATATTGACTGATTTTGGTTGAGGCCAAAAATGTCCAAGATTTTACCGATTTTCAAATAGTATACTTATTTATACACACTGGCAAAAACAGCTTTGTTAACATCATAATTCATAAAACGCACATGTACAGTTTCCAAAAAACATTATAATTGTGAAAAAGGAACTGAACACATTTGGAAAGCAAAATAGTGGATGCCGCAAGAAAGACCAAAGATAATTACATTGACAAAATGAATTTCAAGCAAATTGTGCATCAATCAGCTGGATATAAATCAGAATGGGTAAAAAATGTGACAAAAAATGAATTGTTTAAGATTAAGCTGACCGAAAGGTGTCCCAAAATTTATAAGCCTGACCGACCGATTACCAAATCGGTTACACAATTTTTTCGGTAACCAAAATTTTGGTAACCGATTGACATCACTGCTTCTTATGTAAGGTCGAGTAATGGTAATGTAGGTTAAATAGGTGCCTAATAGGGTTAAATGTGGTTTGTTTCTGTTGCTGATTGCTGATTTTGTTTTGCTAGATAAGACTGTATTAACTATATTAAATGTGGTGGTTTGTGTTGCTGGTTGTTGATTTTGTTTTACTAGATGAGGCTGTATTGATTATATACTCCAATTAATTTGCATACAAGTTGCGGTGTGCTAAGTTGCCATGTACAGTCTAGGGCAGATGTTCTGTCCACTTCATCACCTCAACCGATGACGATGTTCCCGGTGAATAAATCCGTCGTGAAAACGGCAAGTAGCAGTCCTTTTAGTGCTCTATTCGAATAAATCCTCCATTTCCCTGGGGCCATGTTTGTTTTCGTCTGACGGAAGCTAGATGAAAGTATCCTTAAAAACCTTTTGTTAAGCGCGTCCCGTTTAGTTCAAATACTCTGTTCCAACTTTGTTCTATCTCGTTGCTGTTTGCGGTGGACATGCAGATGAAAATTCTATTGAACTATGATGTTTGCCTCCGCCCCTGATACCGTGAAGAGGAGAGGCTTATAGTAATTGCATTGGATTCCACTGCGTGCAGCACCGACAGACAGAGGCAGAAACAGCGGACAGAACTTTTGCACGGACAGAACATTTACCCTAGACTGTACATTGTACACTCACAAAGTCAACAGCGACTCCATGACTCAACAGCGAAGAACTGACCCGAGTCTGCACTCAAGTGCCGTTTGAAAAACAAAATATCCGACTCGACTCTTGACTCATATGCGGTTCTTAAAAATATAATCGACTCAACTCATGACTCAGCCATAAATATCCGACTCTTGAGTCGACCCATGTATCAACTCTAGAGCCGGTTACAAGTCTGTCGTCCGCAGCGCGTTGTATCGAGCCAGGGGGCGGATATTCGGCCAGCTAAAGAGCCGTCGAATTACAAGTCTGTCGTCCGCAGCGGGTTGTATCGGGCCAGGGGGCGGATATTCGGCCACTCTAGAGCCGGTTACAAGTCTGTCGTCCGCAGCGCGTTATATCGAGCAGAGGGGCGGATATTCGGCCACTCTCGAGCCGGTTACAAGTCTGTCGTCCACAGCGCGTTATATCGAGCAGAGTGGCGGATATTCGGCCACTCTAGAGCCGGTTACAAGTCTGTCGTCCGCAGCGTGTATCGAGCAGAAGGGCGGATGTTCGGCCACTCTAAAGCCGGTTACAAGTCTGCATCCGCAGTGCGTTGTATCGAGGCAGAGGGCGGATATTGGCCACTCTAAGAGCGCGGTTAACAGTCTGTCTCCCGCAGCGCGTGTATCGGGCAGAGGGTCGGATATTGGCCACTCTGAGCCGGTTACAAAGTCTGTCGTCCCAGGCGTTGTATCGGGCCAGGGGCGGATATCCGGCACTCCTAGAGCCGGTTACAAGTCTGTCGTCCGCAGCGCGTTGGTATCGGGCCGGGGGGCGGATATTCGGCCACTCTAGAGCCGTTACAAGTGCTGTCGTCGCAGCGGCGTTATATCGAGCCAGGGGCGGATATTCCAACTCTAGAGCCGGTTACAAAGTCTGTCGTCCGCAGCGCGTTATATCGAGCAGAGGGGCGGATATTCGGCCACTCCTAGAGCCGGTTACAAGCTGCCGTCCCGCAGCGTGTTTGTATCGGGCCCAGAGGGCGGATATTAGGCCACTCTAGGAGCCGGTTAACAAGCCTGCCGTCCGCAGCGCGTTGTATCGAGCAGAGGGGCGGATGTTCGGCCACTCTAGAGCCGGTTACAAGTCTGCCGTCCGCAGCGCGTTATATCGAGCCAGGGGGCGGATATTAGGCCACTCTAGAGCCGGTTACAAGCTGCCGTCCGCAGCGCGTATATCGAGCCAGGGGCGGATAATTAGGCCACTCTAGAGCCGGTTACAAGTCTGTCCGTCCGCAGGTGTTGTATAGAGCCAGGGGGGGGCGGATATTCGGCCACTCTAGAGCCGGTTACAAAGTCTTCGTCCGCAGCGCGTAATATCGAGCAGAGGGGCGGATATTCGCAACTCTTCGAGCGCGGTTACAAGTCTGTCGTCCACAGCGCGTTACATGAGGCAAGGGGCGGATATTCGGCCACTCTAGGCGGTTAGCAAGTCTGTCGTCCGCGCGTGTTTGTATCGGGCCAGAAAGGGGCGGATATTAGGCCACTCTAGGAGCCGTTAACAAAAGTCTGTCGTCCGCAGCGCGTTTATATCGACCAGGGGGCGGAAATATTAAGGCCCTCTAGAGCCGGTACAAGCCTGCCGTCCGCAGCGCGTTATAATCGAGCCAGGGCGGATTTAGCCACTCTGAGCGGTACAAGTCTGTCCGTCCGCATGCGTGTTGTATAGAGCCAGGGGGCGATATTCGGCCACTCTAGAGCCGGTTACAAGTCTGTCGTTCCGCAGCGCGTTATATCGAGCCAGGGGGCGGATATTAGGGCCACTCTCGAGCCGGTTACAAGCCTGCCGTCCGCAGCGCGTTATATCGAGCCAGGGGGCGGATATTGGCAACTCTAGAGCCGGTTACAAGTCTGTCGTCCGGCGTGTTGTATAGAGCCAGGGGGCGGATATTCGGCCACTCTAGAGCCGGTTACAAGTCTGTCGTCCGCAGCGTGTTGTATCGGGCCAGAGGGGCGGATATTCGGCGGTTTCGGCCAGCTAAAGAGGAGCACTCCTCGGACCGCCGCCTATTTCGGGAAGCTTCCTCCATCCTCCGCCGCGCCACGAACATCACCGCCGCGCCGCTAACGACTCGGCCGCGCCATGAACGCCACCACGGCGCTGCGCCGCGCATGCCGCCAGATGGTCGAAATCTCAATCTGGCGCAGCAGAGGAACGTGATGCGGCACGGGGCGCCCGCCGGCCAGATGGGAAAGAGTTGCGGGATTAAAATTGATGAAGAGGTAAGTAGAGCTAATGGATTCTACCCAGATCGAAGCCGGCTCATGCCATATTCCAATAATTTGGTCATTAGCTCGGTGGACAAAAAAAGGGCGAGCACCGCCGGCGGGCCGCCGAAAACAATGCGGCCATTATAGCGGAGAAACGGGTCCGAAACCGGGCCGGACAGCCGCGAACGGGACGGGTTATCATACGGGGCCGGGCTGGTGGGTGGGGCGGCACGGCACGGGATAGAAACGAATTGTGTGGAAGAGTTCATTCATCAAAGATAACAATTTATCCTTGTGAAAGCGTGAAGATGCTTCTCGTGGTGTTCATCCTAGCCCTGCATTCTAATGTGATCGATGAAACTTTTACATGGTTTCCGTGATATTCGATTTACATCCGTATATGAATATTGCGATGCTATTCTCTCAGAAACGAGGGCATTTATGTAGATGTGAAATGTATAACGTAAACATATAGACAAGAATGTGAGCTTCGTAAGCCCTCACATCTTTATACACAAGCGTTGTGCAATTTTGCAGACCATGACAAACCATTAGACGCACATTCTTGCACGTTACGAGCATACATTCCTGCGTGATGTGAGGTGTAGGCTATAGTACAAAAGAACATGTAATAATCATTTCAAGCGCAAGGAAACCCAGATAACACTTTTCAACCCTGCTTAAAGTTTATCCCCACCTCCATTCCCAAACACGACTAACACAATGCATGAACCAAACAATGACCATCCGCCATAAGCCGTCTGACCATCCTCCCTCTGGCTGGCTGTGCGGCAGTCGCCTTTGTTGGCGTGGTCCGGTACGGCGCGTGCTGCACGTCCACCGGCTGTGTACAGCTGCACGGCGCACGTGCCGCCATAAACGCCGCACACAGATGACCGGTGCGCCGTAATCGTCTGTATGAGGCGGTAATCCGGGCCGCCGGCATTTAAAGGCGGGCCGGGGCCATCTGTCGAGGATCGAGGGGATTAGCAGGGCTGCTGGCTGATGGGTGATGGGGTCAAGCGAGTGGCTTATGGGTGCTGGACTGCTGGGTGCTGGGTGCTGGGCGCTGACTGCTGACTGCTGGCGGCTGACTGCTGGTGCAAAGGGCAGTCTGATAGCTGACGGGCCAACTCGCAAACGGCTCACGCCGTAATCTGCCCTGTCTGATTGATAAATTACCTGATCCTTTGCTGATCCATTACACATCACTTTACGAGTTGCTATAAAATAAGGATAAAATTAGGTAATCAACTTGTGTTGTAAAGATTACTTTATCACTTTTGGTTGCTACTCGTTGCAACCGGCTAGATCATATATTTAAAGCTACTGACCTCTGCTTTTGTTGGGTACCTACATTTACAATTTTTGGGAGTGCTGCGATAGGTCTGGATTCTGCCGCGATATAATTTTGGACCAGCGTGGTACGCGTCACAGTGCAGCGTTCTGGTATCCTTGCTCCCGGGTTACCATGCGCTGAGTGTTTAAAATAATTGTTTTTTGCAACACAATTTTGGTATCAGGTCAATCCCCCCCCCAACTGAGCTGCTGGATCCGCCCCTGGCTGAGTTCGCCCCTGTCCCATCACTTGATGACCTTGGTGACCGGTCAAGGTCACCGGCGGAAGGTAGCACAAGTCGTGCTGACGGGCCGGGAGTGTCGCGAGGGTCGTGAGACATGTAGCGTGTGCTCGTACGTGGAGGGTGATCGCAATTCGCAAGTGTATTACGGGAGTGACGTGGCTTCTAATGCTGACCACTGACCGTGACCAGTGACTGCTGACCAGTTAACGGGTGTGATTAAACGAGGAGCTGTGAAAGCTACCACTCGAGGGAAGGAGTATACCGCACGAGAATAGAAGTGTCATGACTGATTCCTGTTTCAGAAAACTCACGTTGATGACTCAGTGTTTTGCTCAAGTGGGTTAAATAATATTTATCATGAATGCCGTCAAGATTCAGGAGACGAGAAGAAATTGTAAACGGACGACTGGAAGAATACCATGGCAGCCAACAATGGTAAGGTCAACGGAACGACTTTGTTGTGGTTATTAATTTTGGGGTACCTAAATGATTTGAATAGACTTCTTCGCTTGCTGCAAGTCGCATGCGAGGTTAATGAGCAGCACTGGAGGCTTTGAATACCCACTGCGCTTATATTGAACAGCATTTTTATGTTTTACTGCTGTCTAAAGCAAAACAATGACAGCTAAATCTGCTTAGCTTTGCAATAAGGAAGCATTCCATGTGTACGCCTGAATTAGAAGAACACTCCGCGCACGTTGACAAACGGTGGCGCGGTGGTCAATGTGGAACAAAAATCTGATGTTTTGCAGAATATAGTCAAATGCTATTTTGACTGGTATTTTGACTGGTGCCGTCTCTACCATGAATAGCCCGCGCCGGGCCGGTGCTCGGCGCCACCTTCGCCGTGACGGGGGGGAGGGCTTCGACGCTCCCCTTCGAACTCGGCTCCTATGGGACCTGGACATAAACGATAAGTACCATTCGAGAGCTCGTCAAAAAACATCTGGGAATTATTTTTGTGAACAAATTTAGCAGTTCAATATTAACGTCACCAGAGGTCATCAAATTTCAAATTTTCCAGACTTAGGACTTAGCTCCAGATACCCCCAAACATATTGGGAACTATGATAGCTAGGAACGAGCGGAAAAAAGTAATAGAGAGCTATTTACATTTTCAATCGATAAAATTTCCTCAAATTTGAGCTCATTTCAACAGCCTAGGCTCCAGAGTTAATCGAAAGTCAGAAAGCTATTTTTTAAAGATTGTTTTTTTTTTTCACATATAACTGTTAACGTAACTAAGATATGGCAGTATATTTGACACTATCGTGTTTTTCTCGTCAAGGCACTTTGAATCATGCATATGATGACCAGGTTAGTTCAACCTAAAAATGTGACCTCAGGTCAAGGTTCAGGTTACCCAATTAGGTCATGTTGCACATTGCGAGACGTGTCTCGACGAGTAAAACACATTGTTGCCGATGTCACTTCTCTATATTGATTTTATCGAGAGTGATTTCCAAAAACGTATTAGTGACCTCGGATGACCTCGGCTGACCCTGTAGGGGTACCAGAACAAAGACTGCGCCTGGGTCTTCAAGAATGGCATATGATAACACGATACAGAAATAATTGAGCTAATAACATGCGTATCCTTATAATGGAAAGCATTTGGATAATTTCCCATTGACTTATAATGGAGAGTTTAAGAAATTGACCTGAATTAAGGTCACCGATTAAAAACTATCCGAAATTAACAAATTTGAGGTAGTCAGACTCTTATAAAATCCTGTAAGTACGAAACCGATCAGCCGAAAACTGTGACTTTTGTAGGACCGCAATTTGTTGGCGGTGGGGTCACATGACCTGGCGTTGTGGCCTGACCTGAGATGACCTTAAGTCAATAATTACACAATATGTGGGTAATGGAGGCCCCAACACCTGTGCCGAAAACGGCGGCGTGCAGCGCCGCCGTTTTTACGCTAGGCTCGAAAAACCTTGGGGGCGTCTAAACGCCCCCCGGCCCGGCGCGGGTTAGGGCCGACCCTCTGTGCCGCCTCTACCGTGACTAGAGCCGACCCTCTGCCCCTCAGCTTCCGTGGCTCCTCAGCCCTGCCTGGCTCCGATTACCGCACCTCACGCCGTGCACAAACAACATCACGGCACATTCCACCGGCCATCTGGGGAGCCACCGGAACCAGCGACACACCGACAAGCCAACCGGGGCCTCCCTTGGACTCACAACGCCGACGCCGCCTGTCCGTCTGCGTCTGCCCTCAGCTCTTCCAGCCATTACAAAAATGTTCCTTGGCAGAGAAACAAGACAAACAACGGAGGTCAAAGTCGCAGTATCCAGTCATAAAATGTCTTCTTCCAACCCATGATTTAGGAAAGTATTGCAAATACAGAGTCAAAGAAAAAATCACAATTATTTTGGAGTCAAACAGCCGAGTCATCCGGCCACAAAATGAGCTGGCAAGTCAGCAATTTAAAAGAGCGCCTGCAATGGCGAACCACTATGGCAGCTGGCCTGGCAGGCACAGAATCTTATTTGTTCACGGCAGTTACCAAGTTTCTGGTCCCTGCGCTAGGGACGGCTGAGACCTAGCATTCTGACAACTCTGAATTGCAAAGCGGCGGCTCTAGCCGCCCCCTTGTCTTGCTCGCCCCTATCCAGGTCGGTTGTTCACCCCGACTAAGGAGGTGGGGTGGGGTGGGGCGCCCTGCTACCATATCTTTTCGTCGGACACCCGACCCGACCGTCGCGGCGGCGGCGTCTCAACTGCAGGCGTAAACAGGGGTCGGTCGAGGGGGGATAGGGATAGGGGATGGGGTGGCGGCGGCGTCCCCTCTGCGGCCACCGGTTGCAGGGGATTGACCCCTCCTGAGAAATCCGAGCCGGCCGCTTCCAGTGCACTCCACCTGCACAGGGGCAGTGGGGGAGGGGGTTTCGAAGGGCTAACGAGGTAGCTAGGGGAGGGGGATGCTCTAGATGCGGGTACAGTGGAGTGAAGGGGTCGGGATGGCGGTGCTTTACATTGCACGTGCATGGTGTGATGTCTTTACGTGGTGGTAACTTTAGGGTTGAACAGGATGGTTGAAGTAAGGTAGTCGGGTACTTAACCTTGACTTTGGAGCCTTGGATTCTACCCAGTCTCGTAAATTACGTTTCAACAACTTCTTATTTTACTTCTTAAACATTTGTCAGTTTCTAGGTTATGACGTCATACCTTAAGTAAATTCATACCAAACCAAACATAATATGCAAATATTCTACCTTAAAAAATGAACAAAACACAAATAATAACAATTTTCAAATAAATATAAAACCGGCTTAATCGCCAGTTGCAATCATAGTTGTATCTGTCTTAGCAAGTGAAGTTTATCCACCGCCCGAGGGCATGTTAAGGGTGACTGACCCGGCGCCTGGTCGCGTGACCTGCCACTGGCACTGGGGCCACTAGTCATTAGGTTGCCTTGCGCTGGGCCGGGACGGGACGGGACACGCCCCGTGTCGGAAGTCGGGCGGACGCGCGTGTTGTTAATACTAGTGGTACCACAATACAGGACCAGTGAGGACGTCTGCGTTCCCGATTGTGCTCCCGTAGAAAAGGTGAGGCTTGCTGAGCGTGTTCGGTGACGTTCAAAGGGCTCCTTGAGCTTTGGATCTTGAGTTAACTTGAGGGAAATATTCACATTTCCCTAAAAAATTGAGTTATCACTGAATCGTCAGACGAGAACCAAAATATAAATGCAAATCGATTAAATATTTTTCAACATCAAACATTCCTACTGAAATAAAGCAAACAAGTTGTTTCAAATGATCCTTTTCGATTATAATATATTATTGTAATATAAAGAAAAGCATTATTTTATTGTAACCAACTCTTTATCAAATAAAATGAAAGATATTTCCAAACTAAAGTTGATAAGCGTTCCACGCTTATAACGGTCGGTACTCGCAAATACTCAGCAACGAATTCACAGTCAGAGCGAAAATTAGTCTACCTACGCATCGTCACTTATCATGAAAGGGACACTGTCCAGGCATAAGTCAAAATGTTAATCGTGCGCTCTAAAGAACTTTTGCCGAATTTGTATCAAACGTCTATAAACAATCAGCAAGCATTAGCCAAAAGTGTATTAAAATCGGCAGTTGATTGTAAGTCGACTCAGATGACAGATCTGACGTGATTTAAACGGCAACAAGAGGTAAAGTAAATCTACTCGGATTTGAGGTGATTTACACAATAGAGCTGCCCTGAATAGTTGTACTCTGAGCTCGATACGCACGCTCCCTATAAATATATATATATTTGTGAAAAATGTAAAAATGCAAAATGCAAAATGTGATTATCCAGCTCAAAATCTCACAACTTGCCACACCATCTTCTTTAGAAACGCTTCTACGATGACCGATACCAAACTTAAGTTGTGCGCAGGGGCGTCGCTACAAAATTTAAATTATGAGTGGGGCCATCCAGGTGTCTTGAGGAAGCAGTTAGCTTTGCCCCCACTTCCTTAAGACTGATGTTAACATCATGCTAGGGAGGGGATAACCAGCCTGGGTGGTCCCCCGGTCGCGACGCCACTGATTTTTCGCATCAGGTTTCTTATACAGAACCTGGCTGACAGAGGAAAAAATAAGGTAAACATGAGCAGAAGTGTGTTGTTTGCAGAATTTTGAAAAACAAAACTCTCACTTTCGATGTCTTATATGAAAAACAATATATTTTCTACGAAACGTTAAGACTAGCCTCGCCAAAAATGGGGGGGGGGGGTCGCCCCCAGGTGTCGAAGTTAGGGGGAAAGCGCCCTCTCTGCCCCCTGTTTCCGGGGCTATGTTTGAGACCACACACACTACTGGCAATGTCACGAAAGTCAAACTCTGGGTCACACTGCAGTCTGCACCGTTGCACGTGCGCACGTGCACAACCCTGCTACATAGCTAATAAACTGCTGGAATGATTAAGCTGCAATTTGGTATGTGGATTGAGATGGAGTTTAGATGACAGCAGACCGATTTCCTTCCTATCGGGTTTATACGGGTTCGCTCTTGCTTCGCCGATTAAGGCGTCTTACTGGTACATTACATTGCACACATGAAACATTTATCTGAATCGCTTATCCATATTCAATCAATACACGTTTCAGATAATTGTGATACATTCGGCAGGTTAATAGTTCTTAACTCGGCGGTTGGACCCGGAGACCTTCGTAGAATCGACAGCTTTTTTATATTTTCTAAGATTTGCTCCGGCCCTTGCGTTCTTTAGTTTTATGCAGAAGGCCGCTGGTAACTGGTTTGAATCGAACAATTGTCTGATGGCCTTGGCGTGCCTATCTCAAGAAGTTCATGAGCACACAACTCCGCCGTTTCCAAAATAGGTAATGTTGCTATTTTTAAACGCTGAAGCTCTCGGCCATTATTCAGACCTATAATTGCGATTTGAGTGGAGCCTTGTTCGGCCAGTGTGAACAGAGGCCTGCTTCCTAGCCTAGCAGCTCCTGCCACCGTCCGCCGGCGGATGTGTTCCCACGTGATTTCCATCTGTTGCCAGTCCCGACGGAGCCGCGTCCCTGCTGGTTACCACACCGGCCGGTAATGTAGAGTAATGCTGCCGACCGACCGGCCTGCCGCCCCGCGTCGTCGGGCCGCCCCCGCACCTCAGTAATGAGGGTATTTTGGTCACGTTTGTGGTGTAGCCTCGCCGCCCGCGACCGAACGGAAGGCGAGGAGGAAACACAGCCTGGGCACGAGGGGAGCTAATGATCAACATGTGCCACCTTTAGGCATCCGGACCGGGAAGCGAAGCTCAGTCAGACAGTTCTAGGACCGAGAAACGAGCCTCAGTAAGTCGGTTCTGCCATGTTTAGCGGTGACGGACGCGCTGCTCGAGATTGACCATTGTCGTTTCTTCAAAGCTGCAGAAGGACCGACATCTGAAGCTCGAGATCCTTTACTGACAAAGTCTGGCTCAAAACGTCCCCACTGGACTAAATGAGCGCCATAGGGCGTGGTTGATACAGCCTTGGCGCCGTCTTCCAAGGTCACGCACGACTGACTCGATCATCCTTCGGCGGTCCGCTGCACGGATTCAATGTCACCACCGCCGGCAAAAACGTCGCACTCCTTTGCTAAAGAGGCTCGAGACATTCGCCGAAAAAGCTAATTACGCCTATACCTGGCCGATGGGGCGTAACGGCGGCTCCTGCCTCTGGGGGGGATAAGGGTAGGCTGGGGCGCCTCTCGGCTACCAACCAGCTGACAAAAACAGTGGCGAGCGGGGCGGGGGCGGGGGCGGGCGCGGCGCGCCTGCACGGGTCAGCGTTCGGCCAGTCCAGAGCGAGCATGAGAGCGTGCAATGGCCACCGGCCGGCACCGCCCAGCCGGTTTTTGTGAGTGGAGAGCAGGGCGGTGTCCCGAGTTCCCACAGCGAGCCGGCGGGCAGGGCGGAGGTGGCACACGCACACCGCCTGACCTCCGACTGACCCCGACCACGCACCCGGCAACACCCGGTAACGAGATACACACTACACAGTCAGGTGGGAGCGGGGGAAGGGGAGGGTAGTGTGTCAGGTCAGAGGCGGATGCAGGTTGGAAGTCGGTGGCGGTGGACACTGGACAGGCGGATTTGTTTGTTGCTTGACTGCCTCACTCGATCACCTGCTGCAAGCACAGTTCAATGCATTAACACATATCATCCCATTTTCCAGGTATCCAAAAACAAAACTGTAACTTGTACCGAGAATGTTCATGCTCTCGAGTTATAAAAGGATCCGAAGTAAAATATGTTTTCGGACAAACGCTCCCCCACGAGGCGTGACAAATATGTCACACTGAGAGGAAATTATTAAATTTTCCTTCAGTTTTTCGATTTAGAAGAATACAAAATGCCGCTTTTAGAAAGCTCATGCCGGGTCTGAGAGGGCCCTACGCTGATTTGAGACAGCCTTAGGCTGGTACGAGAGAGTCTTTTTCGGGCATTGGAGAGCCTTATATGTTGGTCTGAGAAGGCATTGCCATTTTATTTATTAGTACGTACATATTCCGTCGCCGGTTCAATGCAATTTCAATCAATTGGAAATATGCTTAGTTTCGCGTCCATAAAAACTCGTAGCCGTTGCGTGTTAAAAAATAGACATCCCATGCCGAAATGCAGTCACGTGATGTCCACGTGACCTGAGCACCACCGAGCACGACGAAAGAAACCACCTGGAAAGCACTGTGATTTCGCTGCTTTACAAAATTTGGCAACAAGGTTATTAAATATCAGGCGCCAGAGACAATGCGTGTCCTTTGGCACCGCCAGATGACAAACTTTTACCTCGTCCTATTAGTTTTGCCACAGGACGGATCGGGAAAAATTGCGGTGACGTCTTTGTCACGCTGGGATGATATGGGTTAACAAAATCAATGGAAACAAAACATTGTAGCCGTTGCTCTCAATAATTTAGAAAGCATCCTTCGCTCACAGGACAACCATTTAAATTACCTACCACTTACAAGGCAATTGCGCTGCCTTTTTCCAAGGCCTCTCTAAGGCACGGGTGGAGTGTCCTATTCAAATGGTGGGGCAACTGCCCCACCAGCTTTGAGTTTGGCCCCACCAACTTTTGTCAGATTTGAGGTTCCTGGAGTTTAAAATAGTCATTTTTTTCACCGTCAACATGCACAAACGACATATTTAATCATATTTATAGATTCCTGGGCGTAAAATTGCAGTTTTCACCTTTACTCCAAAAAACTATAAAATATGGCATTTTGGCCCCACCAACTTTTCTGAAACAGCTCCACCATGCTCTCAGGAATTGCATTGGGGGTGGGGGATTCCACTGTTGGATCTCGGCTTCGAGTTTGTTATATCGCTCCGTTTTGTCAGCGAAAAGTTGTTGACTGGGGGGGAGGGGCTGCCGGGTCGACAGCACGAAATGTTCCTTCCTTGACTTAGCTGGGGACAGTTCAACGCGCTCTTCTGACCGTCGACTGCGGGATTTGCTCCACTTGGGGGGGGGAGGAGGTCAAGGCACTCGGGGAACATTCCAGTTAACATTTTAAAATAGGTCCGGCCACTTTCCGAGACTTGGGGGAGGGGCAACGGAGGCATTCTAAACTCGATTTGTTCCATGCAACACGCCCATATACAGGCGTAGCGTAATGCTGAAATCCGATCATGTCGGGAGATGCCTCTCCGTTCCCCGCTTTCGATACCCATGATGACAGGTGTAGGTGACAGAATACGTTGAAAGAAAACAAACGCCTGATTCGTTAATTATTTTCGAAAGGTTACGTTAGCTTTTGTGCAAGAACTTTTACGCAATATTCAGGCATATATAAATCGTCCGTTGCAGCTGTAGCTGGCAGACATTTCGACTCTTCTCCTTAACCTGCTGACAACACTTACAGTACCCATTTGTATCCTTTCTATCCATCCTCTAACTGGACAGCCCAGCTCCTTTCGAGCGGCGCTTTCTTCTTAACCCGCCCGCAAGCGCAGCCCATCGAGCCGCTACGCTTGCTGATCACTTATCTACAAAGCACCTGTAATTGCTTGTGAAAGATCGCGCGATTTAACAGTCTGACACTCTATATTCCACCTGGTCTCTACATTCATTTTCATGCTGTCGCTCAGATTTTTTAGGGGACCACTAGACCTTATCAAACCGCCGGTCGTGCCGCCCCTGTATCAATATTGATAGAGAAAGCTCGGCCCAGCCGGTGCAAAAAACGTCACAAAAAACGGAGCCGATGCGGTGCGGACGCCCGCCGGCAGAGAAGAGAACCTGTTCATTTTTTTGCGATGTGATTGGCGTAGCCGATGTGATTTATTGTGTGTGGAGGAAGACGGCGGAGACACCTGCCGAAGAGAGGAGTTCGGACAGGGAGACATGACGTCATGTTGTGACGGCGACGGTCAGTAACGGTCCAATCCGGACGGTCCATTCCGGACGGCAGAAGGTGGGGTGGGCACGGGACTCGGGCTGACGAGAGATGGTGGGGTGGGCTGGCAAAGCTGACAATTTACGGTGGGTGAGAGAAAGAAGATGAGTGAGGTGGAATATAGATGGGACACCGGTCAAAAGAGGTGAGGTCAGTGATGTGGTTGGTATGACGGAAACAGGCGGGGTGTGATATAGATCTGGGGCTGGGCACGGTGAGGGAAGGTGGAGTGAGCGCAGCACGCTGGTGAGATCAAATGTGGCTGAGTGAGGCTCACTATTACTAGTGGACGGCACTGGCAGTACTCATCGCATTGCCTTGGGTTTCAAAATCGTACCTATTTGGCCCATTGTCAATACATTGTCAATACATTAATATTATATTTTTCAAATTTGACTATTTTTTGGCGTTTTTCGAGACAATTTTAAGGTTATCAAAATTAAAGAAGAGCTAAAAACACACCAGAATAACATACTTTGCTAGCGCCGTCGTTAGTACCGCCAGCTAAAACACGCGTTACGTTTAAGATTACGTGTCTTTTCCTTTTTTAATTTTGACCGATTTGGAGGCGTTTTTCGAGCAAATTGTCTTCAATAAAATTTAAAAAGAGGCAATAGAAACCCGTTTGTTTAATTCAGCTTTCTTAAAACATATTTTGATAACTTTTTCTCAATCAAAAATATTGTCATTTTTGAAATTCTAAACAATTTATAAAAGTTTTTTGATACGATTCTCAAAAAGCAAATAAAAGAAGAAGCATTAAACAAAATGTGGTAAAAATACAGTTGTTACTTTTTTCACCATGTTAGTAAATGAGTCCAAAAAGGTGCTTCCTACCTCCCAACAGGTGCAATTTGTACCCCTCGAGGTTGCAACTCAAAGAGGAAATCAAATTAGGATCAGATACATGTACTCTAAAAGTTCAGGACCGCTGGTGCATACCGTTCGACCTGTAGAGGCGAATACATATTCCAGACACACAAGCATCCGGACAAACAGGCCGGTCAGTAGATACTTCTCTGAGCGAGGAGCCAGTAGAAATCTTCGAAACTCAGAAAAGTTTCGTTTTTCTTCATTCTACGATTTTGAATCACGGTGTAGCCAGTCTGAGTCGTGCTGATAGGCGAAGACCAGGAGGGTATTCGCAAACCGTTGGGGACGTCCGCAATGGGACATCACCATTCACCATTCACGCAGTCATGCCTGTCATATCCAGCGGACGGTTCGGTCGTCAACAAGATGTGCTTTGGTGTATAAAAGCGATACTTATGACATTTATTTTGTAAGAGATCCTGTGTGATCATTCTAATGGTAATGGTTTACAAAACGGTTAATTTTATATCTTGAAGACAGCTCAAACAATATTGCCGAGATACATATATTGTTATGCTAAGGTACAGTTAGTTCGGGGTGTCGGTAACCGTTTCAACATGATATGGCGACAACATTTATTTCTTAGTGCTGACTATCGCTTAGAACAGAGCTAGTAGCAGCACGTTTCTGACTAACGGTAACGGTGAATGTAAAATGTTTGTCCATACAGACATATCTCTGATGTTATTGAACATTAAGGTGTCAGGACATATCAATGGTTACCAATTTCCATGGTTGATAAGTGGATTTCGGAGAATACATTGAATGAAAGATCGCTAGGGCGCCTGGAAACGAGTAGGTACGTTTGGTTCAAACCGTTCCGAGGACGGTTCAGCACAAGGCAACGTGAGTGACCATATTCGGCGGCCAAAAGAAGCCTGACTCACAGGTAGGCTTGAAATGGCTAATCATTTTGCAAGATAGCTCAAGTGCTCGCCAAATGAGACATGCTTTGATTCGATGACGATGTATAAGCCATCATTCTGGAACATGCTACACCACTTCTCCTCCCATAGCAGGAAAATAAGCCGGCTACAAATCATACGAGGAAAGCAGGCGTGTTATTGAGTAGTATCGGCCAATTTGCAACGCCTTGAACGTGACCAAATTGAACAAATCGAAAACATCAAAACCGAAGCGAAAATGCCACCCAATTACCTAGATACTTCCGGGGCATACGACCTTCCATGCTGTATCAAAATACCAGCACGAAGCTCCTGCACAAGGCGGCCTTAAGTCATGTACAAAATTGAGGTTAGGCTTTGGTGTATCGAGTGAGACGTGAGACGTGAGACGTGAGACGTGAGACGTGAGACGTGAGACGTGAGACGTGAACTGAGACATGACTAGGACGTGAAGACGTGAACGTGAGAGTGAGACACCTTGTACCCTAATGATGACTCACAGAGCGTTAGTCCTTGTCCGGTAAACAACTTCTTCTATGTCCTTATATATTAATCAATGTATAGTTGCTGACCGTTAGTCCTCCGTCAACTATGCGCCACTGTATCTGTAGTTAGCTGTACTGAGATAAGCGCAGTTTCGTCGTCCGAGAAATATAGCTGATTCATTTGAGTTGTGTGTTCGTGTGTCGGATGTTCCACCATTCCTGTGTGTTGTGTCCTCAAGCGCGTGTCCGACCCTTGTCCTGGTGTGAAGGAGTACTACAGAGCAGCATATTAACCTCAACCGGCCCCATCCATATCGACCGAGCGGTAGAGGCGGTAAGTGACTGCGTCAGTCGGCTCACACGAGTCCGCCAAGGACCCACTGGGCCGACCAGGGACAGCCACGGGGCCGACACGGGACCAGGGACGAAAATTGGGCCGACCACGGATACCAGATGACGCCACGGACCGACACTGGACCAGGAACCGAAACCGGACCCAGGGGACGCCCACGGGCCGGACACGGACCATGGGACGCCACGGGCAGACCGGGACCAGGAAAGACGACACGGACCAGGGACGCCACGGCAGCCGACACGGACCAGGGACGCCACGGACCGACACGGAACCAGGGGACGCCATGGGCCGACACGACCAGGGCGACACGGGCCGACACGGACCACGGGACGACAGGGCCGACCACCGGACCAGGGACGCACGGCCGACACGGGCCAGGGGACGCCCACAGCCCGACACGGACCAGGACCCACGGGCCGACACGGGACCACGGGGCCGACTCGGGACCAGAGGATGGTGGTCTGCGTGCTTCCGATGCGCTGTGTGACCTCACGGGATCCCAGCGGTCGGTTCCGGCGCTGGCAGACGCCCGGCTCGTGGGAGCCCAGCGGCCGGTTCCGGCGCCGGCAGACGCCCGGCTTGTGGTCGCACGTGCCCTCAGGCGGTCAGGTGCCTGAGGCGAACGGAAACTATAATCAGGGACGTGTTCGTGTTTGTAATGGCGCTTTTACACGTTGTTCGCATGTCATTTGCTTGGCGACAGTGAATACCATCAGTGTGTTGTGATCATTAACATTTGTCTACACATATGCTTCATATTAGGCTGATTTGCCAAATTATTGTCCCGAATATTTTTTGGTGCATTTCGAAGTATACAAAAGGTTTATTTCGATGCAATGCAATTACTTAAGAGTGCAACCTCTTTATGTTATAACATATATGAATTTTACACTGCAAAAAATAAAGCAGAACTTGATTATAGTTAGGTATAAAAAATGTCACCAACTAGCATAGTACAACAGTAGGAAGCACGAGCTTGCTACAAAAGACCTGGCCCTGTTTCTCCTATCCGTCAAAGAATACTAATTATCCTCTTTCAGGGCGATTAGTATTCCAAAGTCATTTGGCTTCCTGACGTTCTCCGATCTGGTTCCCATTCAGTGTTCGTACGTGCGCGAAGCAGGGTTGACAAATTACTACTATGCCCACGTCTTTACACACGCTTGTTTCACAATTTCCCTTCTATGGCCGAAATAACCGGTCCATTCTGAATAGAGAACACGTTAACCTTATCGACGTGAATACATTACAATGTCATCTTTGGACAACTCATGCAGAGATAATGAAAGCTGTATATTTGGGAAACGTTTCTATAATTAACGAATGGCGAAGAAGTGCTATTGTTTCATTTGGTTTGAAGTTGTTTTGTGCAGTTGTTGAGTTACCAGAGTTTTCTTGTACCTACATTTATTACAAAATCACAACAGCTGGAAGGCAGCCTAGCAGAAGCCAGCTGGATGACATCGCAGGATTTTCGTTTTCCCAGTCATTACGATTTTTACCGAGTTGTGCTTCCGTCGCGTCCCACGCCATCCCCTGCGCCTGTGGGAGCAAACCGAGCTGTGAATTATCGAGCAAAACCCACACGCGAACACTTGTGAAAGAGTTTCACTCGCTAGTGACCGCGGAACGGCCGCGAAGAGTTTCTCTACCACGTGACCACATTGGACTTCCGGTCGTTATGACAACCAGCTTTTGGTTGCCATGACAGCAGTCTAAAGTGACACTTTGCGGAACCTTCCGCGCGAAGCAACCGACGCGACGGCGTGATTTCCGACTGGTTCACGTCGAGCGACCGAGCGGTTTCCGTACAAGTAACGATGATTTATGTTGGAGTGCGTCAATTACAGCGCGTCGCGGCTTTAATTCGACGGAAGTGGCGCGGCGTCGGCCGTGAGATGGGAACGGTGCCAGTTCCGGTCCCAGGGGAGTGGCGTGCGTGCGACGCGAGTGTAAGGTGACACCCGGTAGTTCATGATGAACTACGCGCACAGCGGGGGGTAGTGGACGCTACGCGGCGTGATTCGATTCTGCGTGCAGACGCGTTGTCAGGTTTGTGTGCAGCCTGCTGGGGTAGTTAAGGCTCCCACCACAAACCAGAAAATGAGGGGAAGTATGTGGTCTAAATTGGGCACACATGTCTGCTTAAATGCTCATTTAGCCACCAATACATTCTCAAAAGGCTTGAGGCATACGCTTGATTAGCAAAGAGCACGTTCAAAGCGAATTCACTATTGAAATGCCGGACCCATCGTTGCTCTGATGTATTGTCATTATCTGTAAGGGTGTGCAAAGGAAGTAAGTAACACTTAGCACTTGTTACATTTTTTTAACACTTGTTCTTATTTTTACACATTGCATATGCAGCAAATTATTATCAAAAGGAATGTTCAATCACACTGGCTGCAAGCTAGCGCCCGGCGACCACTCAGAAAATCCGCACACGAGATCGGTAGAGGTGAACGGTGGACTGATGGAATCTCATCTTGTTGCCCCTCCATCACGAGGTTAGAAGAGGGAAAAAACTCGCGCAGGAGAGTTGTGGGATCTTTTTTGTTTTCCTCTCATCAGTGACAGGAAAGTAGCTTGGCGCTGGGCGCTGGGCGCAGTCGCTTATGAGCCCGGATAGCATCGGCACATATCTGGATGCTCGTAGGTAACTGGGAGCTAGTTAGACACTGCCTCTTCCGGATGGTATGGCAAAAACAGACCTAAACAAGTCCTAGGAACTACTTATTATTTTAAATCGTCGTCAAAGGCTTGCCCACGCAGCGCAAATACAGAACAAAACAATAATTTATTTTGTTTTTCATAAGAATCTAAAAATTGTTTGCGATTTCTACTCACCACTCCACTAGATATATATAGCAGCGAATGAGCACCATATTCAGCGCAGTTGAGATATTTACCTCATGCGTTGTTTACACAAGTGAGATACCTTCCTGAATACCTACTAAGTTAACGTTTGTCCACTACACAGTTGTTGTTGACTAAATACTAATTCAGTATTTATATTCGCCGCGGTTCGCCAGTCACATGAGGCAAAAAACAGGTGTAAACAATGTAAGCAATCCGACATAAGAACCTCAGTCGGAAAACAAACTTCATCAATGGTGGGAAATAAAAATCCCTTCGTGAAAGTCAAAATCCATTCGGAATTTAGTTTTTCCTTTAGGACTTTATATTTTTATTTATGCCTACTATTGAGCTTAAATCAGCCATAATAAGACACGAAATGCTTTCTGACATTACGAATTTCGACATAATGCTTAAGCAAAAATATCACCATTTACAATTGTTGTACAACGCTGCAATTAATTGATTTTGGAACGTAGTGGTGAGTAGTGATGAAATTTTCCCAAAATTTCCTGACCAAAACCAATCCAATACCGAACAGAAGGCATTTTGGTTGACCAAATATTGACCGATTTTGGTTGAGGCCAAAACTGTCCAAGATTTGACCGATTTTTGAAATGTTTTCTTATTTATACACACTGGGAAAATTAGTTTTGTTAACATCATAGTTAATAAAACGCACATGTACAGTTTCCAAAAAGACATTATAATTGTAAACAAAACAGACTAAATACATATGCAAAACAAAATAGTGGATGCCGCAAGCAAGGCCAAATACATTAGCATTAATAAATTGATTTTTGAGCAAATTGTGTAGCAATTTGTTGGATAGAAATATGAATGTGATAAAATGTGACAAAAAAAATGCATTGTTTAAGATTAAGCTGACCGAAAAGTGTCCCAAAATTTATAAGTCTGACCGACCGATTACCAAATCGGTCACACAATTTTTTCGGTAACCAAAATTTTGGTTACCGATTGACACCACTAGTGGTGAGTTAACTCATCAAGGCCATTGGCTGGAAGAAAACGTAAATTTGATATTGGACGACTGGGCGCGAATATAAAAAGGACTTTATGGTGTTAATAAAATACGATTGCTCTTTAGCATATCAAATATTACATTAAACAAACAGTAACCCTTGCAACATTCTGGGAGCTCTAGTTAAACATGGCTTGCAAAACATTAATACAAATATTTGAATGCGAAAAGCTCTTCTGGATTCCCCGCTACAAGTTTCTGTTGAGGTGGCGGACAATTTCTCAATTCATGTCATTGTTATGACGTTGATTATTTTCGCACGGCGAATAATGCAAAAGTTTCGTTCATTTTTATTTTGCCGAAGTATTGTATCTTAACGTTTTAATGGCTTCTGGCAGGGAGCGATTTACTAGGAAAATAGTCACTTTCTTGTCTCATTTATAAATTTCCGCTTAATATTAAGATTCTTCTTGCTCGAACTATACCCTATCTCATTGAAGAGGTCAATCCTGCAAATCACTTCGGCCATTGGCCAGCATGGAGTTAACACTATAGACAACTTTGTCGATTTTGTCCGATGACTCGACGAGCATTGGCTTATTTTGCATAGGTTCGTGTGCGGCCTGCCCCGTAGCACCCGTCCGTCCGGGATCCCAATCTCACCGATAATGGAGTTTAAAGGGTAGAAGAGCAGCTTACGGAACATCTGGTGGGTCAGACTCACAGCTGGATATCCGGCGTTATCCTCGCATCTCGGCTGACACGTCCAAACTGGGTGTTAAACAGACATGTTCAGATTGAAATCGGCCTCGCATGCAACGCGTGCCGTACACCGAGTCGAGAGGTAGACTTTTCGTGATGTCATTAGCGGTCGTCACAAATCGCAGCTCAGCATTTTTTCTTCTGTATTTGTATTTCTGCACAGCCAACTTTTCTAACAGCGTTCATTCGTGGAGAAGAACAAATTCTGACGGAGTTAACCCTATCCCACGTCCTTGCGGCAGGGCATATTTTAATGATTTTTCACTGCGTCCCGAAACGTAGTAGGGGCACACAATTATGGTTGGAAAGGGCACCACAGGAAATTTTAAAAAGGCAGTGAAGGAGTATCCCAGGAGCACTAACGGATCCCGCCTCTCTCCGTGGAGGCATCTTTTTGTGGCAAAAAAATGACCCCATTTTTTCACCACGCGGATTTGGATCGGTCACCTTATTTGTTTGTTTGTTTGTTTGTTTGTTTATTTGCACAAATCGTCGACGGGATACCCCAATGATGGACGAAGCAAAATATTAAAATTGCCTAGGCTTGAACCACAAGTATGCTACCAAGACAAAAACATTGTATAAGCCATATACTAAAATACACCAAAAACACAAAATATGACATAAAATATTGCATAAAAATATGGCACAAAATATGACATAAAATATGGCATAAAAATATGGCATAAATTGGCATAAAATATGGCATAAAACATTGACATAAGACATGACACAAAACATGACATAAATATACATACGGAGACATCACAGGCACACACAGTACAAAATGGGTTACAACGACGCCGACGTACAGCCTCACTTTAGTACGGAAACTGGTGTGTGTGTCCGGCAAAGAAATCCAGCACTGCGACACGTTCCTATAAAAGCGGCGTTAAAGGGAGTTGCCTACTCTTTTGAAATGTCAATATATTTTCTCGGTAAGAAGCCAATTGGTTTGATTATTTGGTTACGATAAAATTCACGTCTTGGAGGCCCCTTTAGTTGAATATTATTATATTCTGTTTTGCATTTGCTTTTTTGTTTCAAAACTTCATAAACGATCGTCACTATAAACAGAGTAGCGAAGATGGTACCTATAATGGCGCACTTAAGACGATAAACAAACCCTTATGAGCAATGTATGGTTTTGTTTACAGTGATCAAGGATCTGTTCGGCAGCTGTTACGTGCTCACGAGTTGTTTGCTATTGGCCAAGCTAACAAATATATGCTAGCGTGTAATTTAAGAGCAAATGCTTCTTAGTAAGCGAAACTCCTCTGGCGACCATCGAAATTAATTCTTCCAGAATGTGATTGGCGCATGATAAGTATCTCAGCAACTAAAGTGAATTCTGGGGAAATGAAGCATATTGGCTAAATTCAGAAAAATCTGATTCTACAGACTAGCATCAACAACTTCACATGGACAGTGAGTAGGCACCTCCCTTTAAGTTGCTTGGGCAGTCTGGCGAAACAGTCCCATCTTTACCGTGTTAACCCGGCGTACGGTACATTAAACCAATTGTGAGGGGGCAGCTGCCTGGTAGTACGACACGCGTACATTGACGAAAAATGACTGCAGTAAAAATGACGATGATATTTTACCCTTAAAAACGTTGTGAATGAACAACGTTTTTTATTTTGGTAGTTGAGCCGAAGAACTTCACTTTTTTCAACAACAAAAACACAAAAACGCGATTTTTCGTAGCACAAACACATAAAGTAATAGTTTTGTATATTGCATACCAGCTCGCAAGGCTGTCACCGATACATTTTTGAGTGGGGGGTCAGCTGAAATGACACCAAATTATCCCAATTTTATGCATGTATTTAAGCCTTTACAACATTTTTTACGTGGATTGTCACGTTTTGGTAGGTGGGTAGCTGTTACATGTAGCGCTGCCAAGCGGCGTGCAATTGTACGGGTTTGCCTGATAAAAGCCATGAATAGGTATAGGCGGTGGACCTTGCAGAGGATAAGAAGCTGAAAATGCTATTAATTCAATTCAGGTTTACGACGATACGAAGTGGATGACGATGGCTTTTCTGAGACTGTGCGTCATCGACGTGACGCTGCAAAGCGGCTTGAATTTGTTAATTTTAGGTCGTGGAAAACGTCATTTTCATATTGGAACCAGTCTGTGATTGGAGCCAAGCCTCATGGAAACCTTTTTCCTGGTTGCACATCTCGGATATGATAACAAATATATAAATTATTAATTAATGTAGTTTTTCACATACATTACGCTCGGACAGTAAATCGCGATGACCGGTGGAAGTCAGCGCTCAATAGTGCTAACCATAACTATATAGGTGCATATGTACTGAACTGTAACAAATAACTGGTAATACATAAAAGTGCAAATGGAATAAAAGTAGCCAGAGTCGGAACGACTTTTCAGCGCATAAATGGTTCCTGTTGATCTGGAGGAGCCTAGTGGGAAATGGCGTGAGAAGACAGTCCTGGCCTGGTCCTCACTATTGTATATTAGTTCTTCGGTCCAACAAGCTGGGCATCGCTGGAGCAGCTTCCCGGTGCCGATGTTCGCGTCCTAGCATTCGCGTCGCCTTTTCGGAATTCGGCAGGTAAACACGTAGCCCGCTTGAAGTTAGTATTGTGTGAAAGGAGTAGGCCCTGGGGCCAGCAATTACCGCCTCTGCCAGACACTTAAAGGGACTGTCCCACCTTAAAAAAATGTGTCAAATGTACGGCGTTTGTGGTGCAAAATATGAAGTGAATGCCGCTGAACACGATTATGACATTTGTTTCTCACGAACAGTGCTCAGTTTCATAAAAAAAATCAGTTTAATATTTGGGCTGATGACGTCATATGAAGATTTTTTGAAAAAAAAACATTCACGCTGTTATAAGTAGCACTAGTGTATGGCTAATGTATGGCCAAAGGAAACAAGTCGACTGTAATCACATTTAGCATAGAAGGACTACGACCATCGCTCACGGCCACCATTCAAATACATCGGGGCTGGCGATGGGTTGACAGATTGCAAAATCAAACTCGAATTTCTCTGTGAATTCTGACCTCAGTGGTTTGTTTTTAACTTATATCATACATAATTTCAATGCCAAGCACGCAAAATGGCTATCTCAACTCAAATCTTATGTTAAGGTGGGACAGTCCCTTTAATGGAATCCATTTGATTTTCCAAAATTGTATTGATGCAAAAATAATATACAATTGCTTTTGAGTAATTGCGAAACTTGTGTTATGCCGCGAAGCGGCGCTAAATTTTCCGTTTTTGACTGTCAATAGCTGGATTTTGACTGTTGCAAATGCAATTTTTACGTTAAATTGCTGACTTTCCCTTAAAAATGTTTGATCCTAAGATCATTCTAATCATCATCCTAAGATCCTAAGTTATTCACTTTTAGTGCACATAAGGCGCGGCAGGCGTATTTGTATTGAATGCCCCTCAGGTTAATGTGGTGGGATATGCCCCTGATACCCCCCCCCCTCTGGATTCGCCAGTGCTCACAGCTCTATGCTCTCGGTCTCGACTGATCCTTTGTATGAGGCACCTGCTGACCCTCCGAAGGGACGTAATAGAGCAGAATCGAATCATGTTCTCGCGTTCAGGCGCGGCGCACCCTACACCAAGCTATCAACTTGATATACAGATTAGGCATGCGTTGACAACGCCACCAAAACTGAGAAATATAAGGTTTGCTGTGGTGTTCAGTTCTTGTTGACGGCCTCTTACTGCCTCGACAGATGACGTTGAATTATCGAAGACATATTTGCTTAATAATGAATGATTTACCGTTTTCACGAAAATGTGCATGTGCTTGCGTGCTTTTCTGTTAAGTTTTTCAAAACACAGACAAACTAGAGCCCTCTACTCTCAACGTGTCGGTAAAATACCATATGCATAACACAAATAGAGGGCAGGATACAGGGCAGGGTATCGGGCATGGCAGGGCACAGGAGGACAGGGCACAGGAGGGCAGGACGCAGGAGGGCAGGGCACGGGAGGGTAGGGCACAGGAGGGTAGGGCACAGGAGGGTAGGGCACAGGAGGGTAGGGCACAGGAGGGTAGGGCACAGTAAGGCAGAGCACAGGAGGGCAGAGCACAGGAAGACAGGGCACAGGGCAGGGCACAGGGCAGGGCACAGGGCAGGGCACAGGCAGGGCACAGGGCAGGGCACAGGGCAGGGCACAGGGCAGGCACAGGGCAGGGCACAGGGCAGGGCACAGGGCCAGGGCACAGGGCAGGGCACAGCAGGGCACAGGCCGGGCCACATGGGCAGGGCACAGGCAGGCGCACAGGGCAGGGCACGGGGCAGGGCACGGCAGGGCACGGGCAGGGCACGGGGCAGGGCACGGGCAGGGCACGGGGCAGGGCACGGGGCAGGGCACGGGGCAGGCACAGGGCAGGCACAGGACAGGGCACAGGGTCAGGGCACAGGGCAGGCACAGGGCAGGGCACAGTGGGCAGGGCACAGGGCAGGGCACAGGGCAGGGCACCAGGCGGGCACAGGCAGGGCACAGCGGCAGGCACAAGGGCAGGGCCACGGGCAGGGCACCGGCAGCAGGGGCAGAGGCCACAGGGCAGGGGGCACAGGCAGGGGCACAGGGCAGGGGGCACAGGCAAGGGCGACAGGGCAGGGCACAGGGCAGGGGGGCACAGGCAAGGGGCACAGGCAGGGGCCACAGGGCAGGGGGCACAGGGCAGGCAGGGTCACAGGGCAGGGCGGCACAGGGCAGGGGGCACAGGGGCAGGGGGCACAGGGCTCCAGCAGGGCACAGGTGGCAGGCGGGCACAGGCAGGGGCACAGGCAGGGCGGCACAGCAGGGGGCACCCCCCAGGGGGGGCAGAGGGGGGGGCGCTACAGGGCAGGGGGCACAGGGCAGGGCAAGGGCAGGTGCAGGGCAGGGCAACAGGCAGGGCACAGGGCAGGGCCAATGTCATGTTCCATATATTGGCGAATCATTCACACGTTTGGTTTAGGTTGATCCGTTTCCAACCCAAATCATCGTCAAGATGAGTACATAGAGGCAAAAAACATCTCGTCAAGGATGAGTACATAGAGGCAGCTCCACAGTCATCGATATACAAAAAGAGGCAACACAATACACATACATCGGTACAAGGGCGCTAGCTACACGGTACCTAACTCAGACGCAAAATATTAACACAATGCGAATACAAATGCCAAATCATTTTGGTTTTCACAAAAATGATATGCTCAATCAGGTAGAGATCAAGGTAGAGCGCGAGAAACATCTTGGCTAGTACGAGCAGCGAGGCGGCTGCCGGCAGGTTGTTCCAGGACTTGGTGACGGTATGAGAAAGTACTGCGAGCCAAAGAAAGCCAGAACGGGAGGAGCTGTAACTCGCACTGGCTGTATGCTCGAGTGTGTAACTCGCTGCGATACGCCGAACGTCGGACAAATAAACGACTTTATAGGCTATCCGGAGTGTTGCATCCATTTCAGAGCCTTGAGACTTTGATGCAGTCTCGATGTTTGATCAGGCGTCAATTAATTGCGCCAGCCAAGTTTGATCTAAAATAGGTGAGATGTGATCGAATTTTCGGGCACCTGTCACTATCCGAGCCGCAAAATTTATAAGTTTTGAATTCTGTGCATGTATGGACACTGACACTTCGGTTTTTCGCTTTGATCATTGCTTTCTAGCTTTAGCCGTCAATGGCACATTTCACCCCCGGGACGCAGTGGTCCAAAATCGGAAAGGGCTGCGTCCCGACGGATGGGGGCTGCGTCCCGAAATGGGACGCAGTCAATACGTTAAAACATGCCCTGCCTTGCGGCCATAATTACGTTAACGTGCTGGGGAGGCAGTTTCTGCCCCCAGAGATCTAGAGAACCAGCTCGGTCAATTTCAAGGGAACAAACACCATATGATTTTTCATGATTTCATTCATGATTTTTCATGGCTTTTCGGAGTTCTATATCGATTTTTTGTTCAAAAATGGAGGCCGCCCCCATTTTTTAACAAAAAATCGATATTGAAAGTCACATGGCAGGGGGCCATTTTTTTTTAAAAGGTCATTGTGGCCATGTGGCTCGACCGAATTGCATGCACAAAACGTTTTTAAGCTTGCAATGTGCTGGTCTTCAATATGTCAAAAGTACAATTACCAAAATGAAAAATCATGGTCGTATTCAGGGAATGTAAAATGGGATGATTTTCTGATAATGATATGTGCTGTTCGTGATTGTGTGGAACGATATGAACGGCACATGTGGTCATTATTTGCTGTTTGTTTGTTAAATGTAATATACTGCGCATGGACGAATCCAGGTAAACATAGTGGCAGGGGAGGGAGGCACCATGTGCATAACGCCTTTTATCATCTTACTAATTTGATGGGCGCCATGTGACTTTCGTTGTCGGAGCGCCCTAAAAAATCGTCGTCATCATTGTCATCATCTTACTTATTTGAAGTTGGAGCCAATTTTACGGAGGGCATCGCCTCACATTTTATGTACCTGAGTGTGCCTCTGCCCCAAAATATGTAAATCCAAGTTCTTATGGTGTATATTGCAGAGGCAACCTTTCTGACGCATTTATTGCACCGCAAACTACGAAGGAAGCATGGGCCGCATAACCGCATTCGTAACACCCTCCCAAATACATGAGCCTCTGCTGGGCTGATTTTTTTCTCACAATTTTTGACACAACACGCGTAATTCAATTCTAGAAAAGTTTCAAGGTTTCAAGACTCCGGGCCTAACGGTTTCGAATCGGTAAGTGAAAAGCCACCGGGGGGGGGGGG
>VOPJ01015524.1:128561-148421 GCA_014673585.1 Semibalanus balanoides
CAGGTGTTGGGCGTCAGTCACGTGACTTTGGACCCAGGATTTCGCTTGCATTGAAACTGTTGTTAATTATCAATTAAATGATAACAATAAATATTTACCACCATAAAAAAGCCAAACTAGTTATGATCATGAATTAATGCGTCTCTTTGGAAAAAGTGGCCAAATAAAGTACTACAAAATCATTTCATAAAAAATGTTCAGATTAACCATTGTTTTCCCATCGCGGCGAAAACGCGATGGACCCAAACCAACTGGAAGTGCCTTCGTCACAAGCGCTCGTGCGCCGAATCGGTCATGTGACCGAGCTCAGACGCCCTCACCTTATTTATATTGCCTTGATAAAAACCATGTCAATAATCATAATGTCATTGCATGGGGCTATCAGATGGCGAAGACCGCTTGTCAATCGGATGCGGGGTTCAAAAGATATAAGCTTCTGACCAGCGTCGCGGTCTGGCCGGGCCGGGCCGGGTCGGCCGCTTATATGTGAGAAAAATCCGGTATTCAATGAGGACTCGCTCACGCTTCGCGCTCGCTCGTAATGAGGACTCGCTTCGCGCTTCGCGCTTGCTCGTGACTATACTAATCTTCAAAAGTTATATATCTTTCCACAACTCATTGAATGGGCCCTCTGACCTGCTCCGGGGACCTTTCGGTCTGGTCAGGGCCCCTCTGATCTGCAAAGGGGCCCTTTGAACTTTACCGGGGCCCTCTGGTCTGTTCAGGGGCCCTCCAGCCTGCTCAGGGGCCCCTAAGGCCTGACAAGGGATTGTACTGACTGCTTTGTCGCCCTGCCGAAATGCTCAAGGGCCTCTCCGTCCTGCCCAGGGGCCCCTCTGTGCTCGCTAGATGCCCAACTAACGTGTTCAGGAAGCCTTCTGACCCACTCAGGGGCCCTTTCGGCTTGTCCAGGGGCCCATCTGACGTGCACAGGGCTCTTTTGAACGTCCAAGGAGCCCTCAGGTTTTTCAGAGAGCGCCCTGATGGCCCAGGGCCTCCGAAGTGCTCTAAACTTTCTTAAGATAAGAATATTGCTTAAGACCACGCTTCGCGTGGTTTTCCGACTCTTCTATCTCGCATGATGCGACAGTAATTGTACCTTTTGTCTTGGGTGCGCCACTGGGCCTTTTTACACATCGTCTTGCAATAGTGCTGTGGGCCGTGGGGTCGTTCTTTCTGTATCAAAACGAAAAAAGCAAAAACAATATCAGTGAAAAATCAACCTAACGGGCTTCCAGGTGTGAATTTTATCGTACTCCACCAGCCCCAAACAGGAGACTATCATGATTCATGCGTGCCCAAAACCCCAAGCCCAACCCAGCCGGAACCCATGAACACCAAGCCCAGACCCAGACCAGAACCCATTCAATATTAATAATATTGATACCCATGCCCATTTGGGGAATGGAGGTCCATCAGATAAGGCAGATAATAATTTCACAAAATCGCAACCAAATTACCCTAGCATGTTGACTTTCATTAGATATATTAACATAAATAATATTAGGCACCTGTGTGTTGCCTGCTGATTTGAAACTTATCGAACACTTTGCGGTCAACATTATCATATTGGATCAGACCTAGAATCAGACATGGTTTAAAAAATCTTACCGCCTATTACTTACCACGATTTATTGTTGTCATATAATTGCCACAGTCTATTGTTTAAGTGTAGGTACTATATCATAAAAAAACATATTTACCTGGTTAAACATCTGGCTGTCAAGTAAAAAATAACTCTTAGCGACATTATTTCAAAATTGTCATACCCATGCCCGCCCAGTACCCATGCAAAGTAAAAAAAAATGCATACCCAGCCCAGACATTTGAAAGAATTGAGTGGGCACCCATGGGTGCACCCAGCCCATGATAGTCCCTGCAGCCAAACCAATAACTTCCCACTGTAACTCAAAATTAAGTTCTGGCATTTAAAATAAGTAGACACACTTCCCTTTAATCGACGCTTCGATGTTTTGATTTCTATCCGCAATTGCTAATAAACCGTGATCTATATTCTGATTTTGTAGAGACATTTAATTACGTGACCCAACTTCTTTCGTTCTTGCCTATGCATACTACTAACAAGACTGTTAGTCCTGTTTGCTAACAGGTCATTTGCGGTCAATATTCAACGGTCGAATGCAATTATAATGTATTAATGACGCTCACCAGGCACCAGGAAATAGTATGTACCAAACGGAATATTTAACCACTTGACATTTACCATTTAATTGCGTTGGTTGTTGACTGTTATTGGTTAGGAAACATGCGCGTCGCCTTTTGCACTTTTCCAGGAATGTAGGAACGTCACGAAAAGTGAGTGTGTGTGTGAGGGGTCAGTTTAACTTTGATCTCGTCTTCAGAGAAGCCCAACCCCCTATTGCTCTGCAGATTGGGGCTCTTCTCGCCTTGGCAAACCTTTTGCCGTAAAACATTTTCACCGCCAGCAAAATATATTAATAAAATATTTAGCGCACACAAAAACTGGTTGAAAAGTGAGAGGCCATGTGCTTCTTACGCTTTTAGCACCATCCAATCATCTTTTGAAAGACGATAAAAACAAAGTCAGTCCAAACGTCACCAGAATAGCCAAGTTGTTGTGTCAATTTAACGGCGTTAAATTTAACAACGTACTGTCCGAGTGGCAATCACTAGACGGCCTCGACCTTTCTGATCGGATTGTTGAATGACTAGTGTCACAGCAAGCTAGTGCTAAGCACCGACACCATAACGATACCTACATGTTTGTTGACTCCAAAACCAGATCTCGGCCTCGGGATCCAATTCCCGGGATCTGGATCCCGGATCCACAGAGATCACAGATCCATTTATTAAGTTTTGTTTTCTATGGATCCACTGTGATTTAGGGATCCTTGAACGCGGTTTCGAATAGCGGATCGCAGCTCCGCTTCCCAATATTCTGTCGAGATACATCATCTGTCAGGATCCATCAGAAAATTAAGTATCCGGTGCTTCTGAAGCCATGCTTATTGGAGAGCTTGCAAAATATTTCAATTTACCTTAAGTGGAACAGGTGGAATCATTAGTCGGATTACCTAAGCGGACATAATCGGATCAATACTTAACTTTGCTTGTCAGTTTATCAATAATTAAAAAAACACACACACACACATAGGATGCCCAGTGCGTAATGCCCATTGCGTAATGCCCAGATGCCCAGTGCGTGGGTAGGCTCTCAGACCCATGATCCCGCGGAATCATGAAATTCATCTGGAATTCGTATTACGGGATAATGTGAGAGTTGGGATCAGTGGCGGCGGAAGTTTGTTTTCGGATGGGGGGGGCAAATAAATCCAGATCGCCCCCTCGGGGAAAAGTGCCCCCTCCAAAGGCGAAAATGATATCTCCTCGGATTCAGGCCACAATATTCTTACCAGTAGAAACGTCTTTTTAGGGCGATTACCGAGCTGGCGCGCTCTGGTAAAGGCTAAAACAGGTTTAAATATGAAACGGTACGGGAGCACACGTGGCGCATTGCCTGTGCTGTGTCCCAATAACGAGTAACACATTCAATAGTTTTACCGTGGTTATACCACTAGTATTCATTTTTTTCAGCTGAATGGACTTGGAGATGTAAAAGGTAAATGCCGCTTCCCGGGACAAACTAGTAACTACATAAAAGCAATAGCATGCATTTAAAGTTAAATATTCACCTTTTGCATTTACTTACTGCATTTGTTCTGTGACAACTGGTTTCAAAACTAATCGTGTTTCATTTCAAAAGAGGAAATACAAACTTTCTTATATTTCAAAAATTAGAATCAATGTGAAAATAAATAAATATGAAGGTATTAACTGTTAATACCTTCAAATTTATTTATGGTGACGAACAGTATGATTCCATCACTATCTCTGGTTGTTAATGCTTATTTGTAAAAAAGGTCATAGGTCCAGAAATGAATGATGCGTGCTTCCAAGAAGCGTGACAACGTCGCTGATTAGGTCAATAAAACAAATCGCATACACTTAAATACGTCGCCGTCCATGGCCATTGGCCATGTTAACCCTCGCCAACTAACCCTCGGACATCGAATTTGTTAACAAGTACCTACTTGTGACTTGTGAGTGCCGATCCGTTATAAGCATGGAATGCTTATCAACTTTAACAGGCACGTAGCCAGGATTACGTCCAGGGGCGGGGGGGGGGGGGGGGGGGGTCGGCGTCTCCAAAGGGCCTCCTTCTCGAGCGTTGAAAGAGCCCTCTTCCCAAGCGTTGTAAGGGCCAAACAAAACGGATGAAAAGGCACGTTACAAGGATAGAGAATGCAGTGCAGATTGCAGTATGACATGTATAGACATGGGTCATATCAAATTTGGAGCCAGCGACACCAATTTGGAATCAGTTATACCATCTTCGAATATTGTTAAGGCTCAAGACCTGGAACTCTGAAATAAATTGCGCCGCGCAGCAGCGCAAAATTTTGAGTCTTATGCCCTGGATATGCATTTTCACCAATGCGTTGTATTGCGTATGGTGTGGACCTCTAGAAATGTTAATGGTGTGAGCATTGAGCGGGGATGGGTCCAAAAAGACATGTTTGCTCTCCAGCTCTTTCGATGAGGGGGGGGAGGCAACCTACCCAGGCATATTTTGAAGGGATTTTTCACTGCGTCCCGAAACGTGGTAGCGGGCACACCATTGTGGTCGGAAAGAGCACTATAGGAAAGTGCGAAAAGGGCAGTGAAGAAGATTCCAGGAAGCAAACTGGCATATCCAGCCTCTCTCCGTGAGGGGCATCGTTTTTTGTGGCAAAAAAGTGCCTCCCATTTTTTCCGTGGGGTATTTGGGCCTGTGGGCTGCCATTCCTGATTGGCGATTGGATGAATCCTTGCATTAACTTGTTTTCTTTCTCTCGAACGAGACGTGCTTTACGTTTCGCAAAGTAATGGCATGTCTGTGTCTGTATTTGTATTTGTATTACAGTCGTAGAGCAATCCACACATTGCGTGGCGATTACAGCTCAGAGTCTGGTAAATCATGCAGGTACAAATCAACGAACACTCATGCCATTCATACTTTTAAAAAAACGACGCAATCACCGCGACCACACGCAGTATCCCCGCAGTCAACATCGGTGTGTAGCGTCTCTACTTCAGTAGCGCGGTTTGACAGCGCGGGCGAGAGCCTGCAGGCTGCACGCCCTTGCCAACTATGTAACGGCTATTCATACCAACTCGCAAGAGGTGCGCAGATAAATTTTTTTAGTCGGGCGGTACGCTGAAATGACAGAGAATTATTCCCCATTTTAATGCGTGTATTTAAGCCCTTTGCAGCCCTTTTTGTTAATGTGGATTTTCATGTTATTGGCGGTAACTGTTATGTAGCGCTTGCAAGCGGCGCAAAAATTATACGGGTTTGTCTTGATAAAACCCATAAAACTATAGGCGGTGGAACTTTGTTTGAGGATAGGGAGCTGAAAATGCTATGCATATCAATTCAGCGTTACGACGAACCGAAGAGGATGTCGATGGCTTTGCTGGTGACTATGTATCATTCGACGTGACGCCGCGAAGCAGCTTTTTATTATTTGATTATTGTGAATGATTATGATTATGATGAATTATTATTATTATTATTATTATATATTATTATTATTATTATTATTATATTATTATTATAATTATTATTATTATTATTATATTATTATTATTATTATAGTATTATTATAATTATTATTATTATTATTATTATGATATTTTATTATTATATTATTATTATAATTATAATATAAATTATAATTATATTTATAATAATTATTATATATTTATTATTATTATTATATTATTATATTTAGTAATTCATTATTATTATATTATTATTAATTATTATTATTATTATATTATATATTATTATTATTATTATTATATTATTATATATATTATTATTATTATTATCATTATTAAATAATTTTATTATTATTATTATTATTATTATGATTATTATATTATTATATATATTATTTATTATTATTATGATTATTATTATTATTATTATTGGTATATTATTTTATTATTATTATTATTATTATAATTATTATTATTTTAATTATTATTATTATTATTATTATTATTATTATTATTTATTATTTATTATTAATATTATTATTATCATTATTATTATTATTATTTATTATTATTATTATTATTTGTATATTATTATTATTATTATTATTATTATTATTTGATTATTATTATATTACTTATTATATTATTATTATTATTATTATTTTATTATATTATATTATATTATTATTCATTATTATTATTCATATTATATATTATTATATATATATTATTATTATTATTATTATTATTATTATTATTATCTATTATTATATTATTATATATTATTATTTTATTATTATTATTATATTATTATATTATTATTATCATTATTTTATTATTTTTTATTATATTATTATTATTATTATTATTATATTATTATTATTATTATTTATTATTATTATTTTAAGTCGTGGGAAAACGCATTTTTATATTTGCGAACCGGACTGCGAGTAGAGAAAAGTTTCTTGTTAACCCTTGTCTCTGTTTGGCACCATCTCCGATATAACAAAATATATAAAATTTAATTTTCCAAAATTGTATTGATACAAAAATAAAATGCCTATGAGCAATTGCGAAACTTGTGTCATGCCGCGAAGTGGCGGACAATTTTCAGTTTTTGACTGCTAACCCTATTCCCTGCGGGGGGCAGATTCTGCCCCCGTTAGTTTTTCGCCCGTCACTTCTGAACCGTTACGTCTATCGTCTTGAAACTTTCGGACTTTTCCTAACTATAAATGACGCGTGTTGTGTTAAAATTTTGAAAAAGTCGGCCTAGCAGAGGCGGCTCCAGGGTCATGTTATTGGAAGGTCGTTTCGAATGCGGTTGTGCGGCGCATACTTCCTTCGTAGTTTGCGGTGGAATAAAAGCGTACAGAAAACTAATGTCGATGCTTTGTACATCATACATAATTGGATTATACATATTTTGGGCAGAGTGTGAACTCAGGTACATAAAATGGGAGCGATATTCTCCGTCCAATTTAGGCCCAACTTCAAAAAGCAAGATGATAAAAGGCTGTTCCGACATGGTGCCCCCCACGTTGTTAACCTGAATCCGCCTATGCACAATTGCTTACATTTAACAAAAATAACAGCAACAAAGCCCACAATGTGACGTTCCCACGTCCCAAACACTAAGGAAAAGCAACACTATTTGTTATAAAAAAATCCCACCCATTTTTTATACCTGAGTACGCCTAGTACTTTTCATTTTTGTACTTGTCCCTTTACACATTGAAGAGCAGACCATTGGAAGCACAAAAACGCTTTTTTGCATGGAAATCTGGGTTCGAAATCACTTGGCCACAATGACCTTTCAAAAAAACACCCCACATTTTGTATTTTTGCCCCCTGGCCCCCCAATTTTGAAACATAAAGCAATTTCGGGGTCCTAAAGAAAAGATTTCGTCACGACGAATCGAATACCCATCGAAATCGGCTGAGCGGTTATCGAGGTCTTCTGGGGAGGGGGGCAGAATCTGCCCCCCACGCAGGTTAACGTAATGTCTGCCGCCCGCAGGAATAGGCGAGTTAATAGCTTGGATTTGACTGCTGCCATTAAGGAATTTTTACCCATATATTGTTAGCTTTCCCGCAAAAATGTTTTAAACCAAAGATCATTTGTTTTTCACTTTCAGTGCAGGAAAACGCGCGGCCGTATATTTGCATTGAATGCCCCCCAGATTCCTGTATGGGGAATTACCCCGATGCCCCCCCCCCCCCGGATTCGCCAGTGCTCATAGCTCTATGCTCTGGGTTTTCGACTATCCCTTTGTTTGAAAGCACCTGCGATCCTTCAGAAGGGACGTAAGGGGGCAGAAATCGGAACATGTTCTCGCGTTCAGGCGCGGCGCACCCAAATGACAGCTCACAATATTTGGTAACACCGATTAGCATGCGTTGATGACACCACCGAAACTGAGGATTATGAGGTTTTCTGTGTTGCTCAGTTATTGATGACAACTTATTAATGAAATATTGCCGCGACAGTCAACGTTGAATTGTCAAAGACATTTGCTCAATAATTAATGATTTGCCGCTTTAACGGGAAATGGTCCAAACCTATTGCTGCATGCTTTTCTGGTTTTAGCTTATCAAAACCCAAGATTCGACTAGGCCCTCTATTTCTCAACGTTATCGGTTAGAATACCATATGATAACACAAATGAGAGCAGTAGGTACAAGGCAGGGACACCCGGCGAGCGGCAGGGGCAGACGAGATCAGGCAACAGGAGAGAAGGCGGTCAAAGGAGGGCAGGGCAAAGGAGGACAGGAGACAGGGAGGGCAGAGCACAGGAGGGCGAGGACACAGGAGGCAGGGCACAGAAGGCAGGGTTCAGGAAAGGCAAGCCACAGGAGCGCAGGGACAGGAGGCAGGGTACAGGCGGGCAGAGCCACAGGAGGGCAGAGGTACAGGAGGGCAGGGTACAGGAGGGCAGGGCAGGCCACGGAGGGCAGGGCACAGGAGGCAGGGCACAGGAGGGTCCAGGGCACAGGAGGGCAGGGTACAGGCGGGCAGGGCACAGGAGGGCAGGTACAGGAGCAAGCTACAGAGGGCAGGCACATGAGGGCAGGGCCACAGGAGGGTAGGGCAGAGGAGGGCAGGGCCACCAAGAGGGCAGGGCACAGAGGGCAGGGCACAGCGAGGGCAGGGCACAGGAGGGCAGGGCACAAAGGAGAGTGGGGCCACAGAGAGTGGGGCACCAAGAGAGCGGGCACAACGAGGCGGTGCACAAGAAGGCAGGGCACGAAGAGGCAGGCACAAGAGGCATGTAGCACCCGGACAAGAAGGCAGGGCACATGAGGGCAGGCACACAAGAGGGCACAAGAGGCAGGACACAAGAGGGCAGGACACAAGAGGGCAGGACACAAAGAGGGCAGACACCAAGAGGGCAGGGCACAAAGAAGGCCAGGCACAAAGAGGGCAGGCACAAGAGGGCAGGGCCACAAGAGGCAGGCACAAGACGGCAGGGCACAAGAGGCAGGGCCACAATCAAGTGGCTACGGGGCACAGAGGCAGGCGCACAAAGAGGGCACAGGGTAGGGCACAGGGCAGCGCACAGGGCAGGCACAGCTGCGGCACAGGGGAGGGCCAGGCAGGGCACAGCGCAGGGCACAGGGCAGGGCAACAGTGCAGGGCACGCGGACAGGGCACAGGCAGGGCGACAGGGCTAGGCACAGGGAGGCGCACAGGGCAGGGCACAGGGAAGGCACATGGCAGGGCACAGGGCAAGGCACAGGGCAGGGCACAGGGTAGGGCACAGGGCAGGGCACAGGGCAGGCACAGGGCAGGGCACAGGGCAGGGCACAGGCCAGGGCACAGGCAGGGCACAAGAGCAGGCACAGGGCAGGGCACAGGGGCAGGGCACAGGGGCAGGGCACAGGGGCAGGGCACAGGGCCAGGGCACAGGGGCAGGGCACAGGGGCAGGGCACAGGGGCAGGGCACAGGGGCAGGGCACGGGCAGGGCACAGGGCCAGGGCACAGAGGCAGGGCACAGGCAGGGCACAGGCAACAATTGCGGTGTATGGACACTTGGACACTTCGGTTTTTCACTTTGAATCATTAGCCGATCAAGGGGCACCATTTCACCTCCGGCACGCAGTGACCAAAAAAACGGAAAGGGCTGCTTGGGGGTGGGCTGCGTCCTCGAATCGGGACGCAGTCAAATACGTTAAAATTATTGCCTATTATATGAGTCCAATACGATGAACTGTCCACCCAGGCACCATGGAAATTACCTACTTCTTCTAACTTCTGTTGAACCTACTTNAATCGGAAAGGGCTGCGTCCCGACGGATGGGGGCTGCGTCCCGAACCGGGACGCAGTCAATACGTTAAAATATGCCCTGACGTCAAGTGCCACCACCTCCAAAGAAGTTTGTGGTCGATCCACAGCCACAGCGTTTGACTGAGCGATGTGACAATTTGGACATGAATGTAGACGAGCTAGTAACGGCATTGGTAAATTCTGCCTAATCCCCCCTTTTTTTTTTGGGGGGGGGGCGTCAGATGCCTCCCCTGGCACGACTAAGCTGGCGCCGAGCACCGACAGGGACCGGGTTAAGAACTGCTTTAAAATGCTTAGATCTTCCTTCAGGAAATGTGTTAATATTCGACCGATTTAGTTGAAGGTATTGGTCAAGTTATAGCGCCGGTGGATCTCTTCTCTTTGTTTCTGTTCGGTCTCCCAATCGTTAAAAAATAACATCACAGGTGTGAACTATCCAGACGATAGGCGTGTTTGAACTTAACATTTGTATTCAGTTTGACTTTGTATTATTCCAGGCACGTAGCCAGGATTTTGCTCAAGGGGGAGGGGCACGTCGGAAAAATCACATTTTGCTCCTCAAATCTCATTCTATCTAGTCTGAAATCACATTTTGCTCCTCAGCCACATGTTGCTGACGGGGCCCCCAGGGGGGGGGGGTAGGGAGTCGGGTTTTTCAGAGAATCTCCTTCTATCAGTGTTAATTTAATTTCGCTCAGTCAGGGGGGGGGGGGGGCGGGGGCATGGCCCCGTGCCCCCCCCTTGGCTACGTCCTGTATTATTCTACAATTTTATTTCTGTTTTACACTTATGTTGAGTCATGTTTGTCATTATCACATGTAAAATGTATCCGTACCACGGTCTATGTATGTAAAGGAGTATCAAGGACGTAACTAAGGGGGCATGGGGGCCATGCCCTACTGAGTAGACAACTTACAGTTTGAAAAAATGCGATTCTGCTGACGACCTGACCCTGGTCAACAACATTTGGCTGAGGATCGTAATATTACTCTACCACTAACGCGCTACCCCCGAAACAATATTGGCTACGGTCCTGCGCTTAACATGAATAACAGTACTAACCTTAGCAGCATTTTTTTCCGAATTGCCCTAACCCCAGTGAGAATTTCTTAGCCGATGCCCTGTCGTGTCGGTGAACATTGTCATAACGAACCCATCATCATCGTTTTCGGTTTGTCGTAACGCTGAATTGAATTGAATGAAACGCATTTTAAGTTTTCTATTTTCTACAAAGCCTTCTTTATTCTCTACACCGCCTTTATTTTGGGGGTTCATCAAGAAAACACTTACAAATTTCACAACGGTTTGCGGCGCTAGATAACATGTACCTATACTATAACAGGAAAGTTCTCAATACAAATAGTGAAAGGGTTTAAATACACGCAGAAAATGAGGGTATGTATACATCTTTTTCGTCATTTCAGCCGACTCCCAACTCAAACATTATCGGATACGCCCCTGTGTACAGTTGCAACCCATTCAAATTCAAAATATTGAGGCCCATGCCCGGTCCGACCCATTCAGATTAAGCAGATAATTATTTTCACAAAATTTGCAACCATTATCCTAGCATATTTACTTGCGTACTATTAATACGAAATAATATCACGCACCTGTGTGTTGCTGTTAATTTAGACTTATCGAACTTTTTTCGGTCAACATTGTCATATTGGATCAGACTTTGGATTGGACTTGATTTGGGATTTTAAAATCTTACACCACTATTACATTACTAACCATGACTTATTGTTCTAATAAGATTGCCAAAGTTTATTATTTAAGTGTCCTATATGGTTTATTAACATATTGACCTGGTTAAACATCTGGTTGTCATGTAAAAAGTAAAGCTTAGCGACATTACTCAACAATTGTCATACCCATGCCCGCCAAGTACCCATGAAGCGTCAAAAAATGCATACCCAACCCAGACAATCGGAAGAGTTGAGTGGGCACCCATGGGTGCACCCGATCCATTGAAAACACTGCGCCCCCCCCCCCGCTCACCGCTCAACAGCTTTTTGGAAGCATGATTTCCCCCTCACCCACGTCTAGATCCGTCACTGGTTTCATTGACCAATCAGGGACGTTGTCATGTTTCTTCTCTGGTGGATCCAGAACGTGGATGGGGTGAATAAAAAATCAACAAATTTGAAAACTCATTGGCTTTGGATTGCGTGTACATTATTGAACGGTTTAAAACAAATATGCTTTTGTAAAAGTTTATTAGATTTCCTTCTACATTGGAAAAAATGTCAAATTTCGCCGATTCCAGGCGATATGGGAGAGGGGGGCTAAAGCCCCTGACGCCCCCTGGATCCGCTAGTGAGCTTTCGAAGCACTTAATTTTAGATCTGAACCTATGACTTGCTTCCAACTAACATTAAAACCAGAGATAGTGATGGATCATACTGTTCATCACCATATGTTGGTACATACTTATTTATTTCACATAATTTATTTGTCAAATAATACAAAGTTGTTATTTCACTTTAAATTAAAGCACGAGCAATTTGAAACAGTTCATGTGTCACAGAAAAATGCAGATAAATCAATAGCAATGTGAATATTTCACTTTAACCTGGCATTGACTGAGGGGGGGGGGCGTACTTTAACGCCTCCTGACGAGTTTTCGTGATAACTAAAAAAACGATTGGTTCTATCAACGTGAAACTTCGGGCAACTTCTTCTACATTAATTTCACGTCTTTTGTATAAAAATTAAGTGATTTCGTGGATACGTTTTTTTAGATATAACGAATTTTGTGACGTCACTGCACACGATTTTTACAACAAAATCAGATTATCTTTAACAGACCGTACAAAGACAATATGTGAAGCAAAATGTAATCCAAGAACAGTCAAAGATTGCAAATAACAAGGGCTCAAAAATGGGAATTACGCCTTTTTACCCCAAAATTGCATTTTTTATTATATAGCCAATAAATTAAAAGAGTAAAACCAAATGCAGTATAGAACCAGCATATTTCTCAGCTAAATCGACAAAGTGACGTGTGCAGGAAGCAGGAACGGTTTCTTGAAGCCCTTATCCACATCCTATATAGCACATTAGGCGCGGATCCAGTGAGCGCTAGTCCCCCCCCCCCCCGAACCTCGGGCCGAGCCCAGGTCGCTCCCGCCAAGCGCACCTTACGGGCGGTGCTTGGTGAGCGCGCCCAATTTGTCGAAATAATGGGCACAACGTCAGTGGAATGGATTTTCCGTCCCGGGCGCCCCCTGGGCGCCCAATTAAGTCTTCCCGACAACACTTATCTTAATCTTCACAGCATGCATTTTGTCACGAGTGAAATCCACTGCGCATGGCTGCGATTAGATCCCATATAAACAGCTGACATCCACCGGCCCACCTACAAAGAACGGATCAGTCGCAATGTGCGCTGGTTCATGGCATTCTGTTGCTCTTGGTGGGGCGGCAGAAGTCGGTTGCTATAGTGCGCCTCCAGGGGCTGAGCCACGGGGGAACGGCAGGACTTGTCTGGTTGTTCCCCATCATTGTTGAACCAGGGGGACAATCCCCCGGTTTTTCCTAACAACAATTTTCCTTTTCCCTAACACATCATTGTTCAGTTCTAATTATTTGTTACCTCTCCCTGTTCAAAAAGCTTTCGCTGACGCTCCCATCCCCCTCTCCCACTTAACAGCAATTCCCTGACGCTTTACATTCCCTGCCCTATTCAACAACCTGCCTGTTTCTATCACGTTTCACTCCCCTCTCCCCCGGTCAACAACTTTTCCTTAACGCTCATCCTCCCCCTGGTCATTTTTTTAAACTGACGGCGACCACTCAGCTTTCCTCGATCCCATACTCCAATTTCAAAGGTGTAATGGAGTCCCTTTGCGCTCCCCCTGACCAAAGTCCTGGATCCGCGTCTGCACAGTACACATACCCATATTCGGTGAGCATCCGTGCGCACTGTGCGCATCCGGAATGCAGAATGCTATGCACATTATAAAGTAATAAATCCTGACAATGCAATTTTATATCTAGTTTGTCACATTTCGCCTTGACTCTTTTATATATATATATATATATATATATATTATATTAATATATATATATAATATATATATATATATAATGTTTCTCTAAATGCCGATACCGCTGCTGACACCAAGTTGAGCCGTGTTGATTAGCGATACTATATCGAGACCTGCTAGGCCTATCGATATCGATATCGATTTCGATACAATTTTGTAAATTGTCATCTCTAATATATCCAGATTCCAGAGACATTCAACTAACGATGAACTTCATTGGTCAGAGAACCATCATAAATCTCAAATAACCTTGCTCAGTGTCTGAAACACAATATAACATAACACCGATTTACTTCTCATAGGATTCAGTTTGTTAGCCGAAACACCAGCTCATTGTCTGTTGAGTGGGTGTAACGGAGTCGATCAGGCAGAATAGCTGTCAGCCGCCACTGCAATTCTCCGAGAAACGCTGTAAAATGGCCGAATGATATATGGATTATGGCCATCCAAGCGACCCTTCAATCACTTTCGACGCCAGTTTGTCCAATGAAGCATCCGCATCAGACAGTTATCGATTAGCCCTCATGCAATCAAAACGACCGGCTTCAGTAGTAACTAGCAATAAATCACCACTTGCTCATATTTCTAGTCAATGAGGACTGCCTCCTCAGACGGCTGCTGGTGAGGACTGCTTCCTCAGACGGCTGCTAGATGAGGACTGCTTCCTCAGGACGGCTGCCTGGTGAGGACTGCCTCCTCAGACGGCTGCTGGTGAGGACTGCCTCCTCAGACGGCTGCTGGTGAGGACTGCCTCCTCAGACGGCTGCTGGTGAGGACTGCTTCCTCAGACGGCTGCTGGTGAGAACGCTTCCTCCGGACGTTGCTCTGTGAGGATGCCTTCGTCAGTGCGGTGCTGGTGATGACCTGGGCCTCCTCAACGGCTGCTGGTGAGACTGCCCTCAGTGACGTGCTGGTGAGGACTGTGTCCTCAAGACTGGATGCTGGGAGGACTACTCCTCAGATGGCTGCTGGTGAGGACTGCTTCCTCAGACGGCTGCTGGTGAGGACTGCTTCCTCGGACGGCTGCTGGTGAGGACTGCCTCCTCAGGCGGCTGCTGGTGAGGACTGCCTCCTCAGACGGCTGCTGGTGAGGACTGCCTCCTCAGACGGTTGCTGGTGAGGACTGCTTCCTCAGACGGCTGCTGGTGAGGACTACTTCCTCAGATGGCTGCTGGTGAGGACTAGCTTCCTCAACGGCTGCTGGGAGGACTGCCTTCCTAAATGACGGCTGCTGGTGATGAGCTTCCTCAACGCTGCGGTGGGACTGCCTTCCTCAGACGGGCTGCTGGGGGTAAAAGGGGACTGCTTCTCAATAACGGCTGCTGGTGAGGACTACTTCTCAGATGGCTGCTGGAGGACTGCCTCCTCAACGGCTGCTGGTGAGGACTCGATTCCTCAGACGCTGCTGGGGAGTGCTGTTTCCTAGACGGGCTGCTGGTGAGAACTGCTTCCTCAGACGGCTGCTGTGAGGGCTGATTCCTCAGACGGCTGCTGGTGAGGGCTGATTCCTCAGACGGTGCTGGTGAGGGCTGATTCCTCAGACGGCTGCTGATGAAGAATGCTTCTTTATGTGACAACCAGGGACGGCTGGCTGCTCAGATGGCAGAGCAAGTAAAACGTCCCCTTCGCTGCAGTTTTGGCTCCGGCCGCAATAAGTTATGCCGCAGACTAATTGTTAATTTATACTGGCCCGCTGCCAGTGCGTACGATTCAGCTGCCCCTGGGACTTAAGAAACTGCATACAGAGGTAAACTAGACAGAGGTGACGTGATCGAGAGAGGTCTCCGGGGCAAGGACTAGGGAGGATATCTTTCCAGCCCCTGAGGCAGCTGCAGAGCAATCGGCCTTGTCACTTAACGGAACGAGCTCAGCCCGCCTCAGTCTACATATATGACCTTTGTTTGTTATACGTGCAGCTATACAATAGTTATATAAGAGCGCGCCACTAAAAAGAGCAGTTATGGACACGTTGAAGCCGCACCAGCGTTTCCACTTTCGATGGCTCGAAGTGTGAGACAGTGTTTCTTTTCTGGACAGCCTCGTTATGCCTTGCCTGCCACCGGACATCGCTGACGCTGCTTCTGGCGCCTTCTCAATACAACGCAGGACGAGTTCACCCGCCATTTAAATGAAAAATAGTTTTTTGTTCCGTTGTTTTACATGCTTTCTTCTGTGGCCTGAGTGATGAATATAATGCATGCGCTTTATTATCGTAAACTGTATTGGACTGTACTATTATTAAACCATTTGAATTGTCTGGAAAGCTGCGTGCAATAAATTGACTGATACGTTGCGTACACAATCACATAGTGGTGAGCGGCTACATTGCGATAATATGCAGCAGGATTGTCGCCACCGAGGGCTTGAAGGGCCGAGACACCAGAATTGCTCCGGTCGAAGTCTGGCCCACCCCCAGATTCGCACCATTGTAACGTTAGTCTTATGGGGCTGGCCTCCCGCACCCCGGCTGCCCCCGCCCCACCCCTTTCTGCCCCCTCCTCCAACTAAAAATTGGGTAGCTACGCCACTGATGTGCAGCTTGGTGGCAGATTACAACATGGTAAGGAATATACATAACGGTAATAGGAAAGATAGTGATAATACACAGCATTGTGCTGTCAGCACCCTCCTGGCGCCGCCTCTGCGCATAGACCGGTGTCGGTGAGACCTCCCCTCTCTGCGCTCCTGGCGCCGCCTCTGCGCACATCGCTGGCGCCTCAGCCGGGCCGGCCGGTGTCGGTGAGATACGTCCCTCTCTGCGCTTCCCTGCGCCGCTCTGCGGCGCGTCGTTGCGCTACAGCTGGTTGGTGAAGCCGTCCCCCTCTCCGCTCCTTGGCGGCCGCCTCTGCGCGCGTCGCTGCCTCTCAGCCTGGGGTCGGTGTAGCCTCCCTCTCTCCCGCTCCCGCCGCCTCTGCGCGCGTCGCTGCCGTGTCAGCCTGGTTGGTGTCGGTGAGGCCTCCTCTCCTGCGCTCCTGGGCCCGCCTCTGCGCGTCCGTCGCTGCCGTCCAGCCTGGTTGCGGTGGAGGCCTCCCCTTCTCCGTCCTGAGCAGCTCTGCGCGCGGTCGTGCGTCTCACCTGGTGTGTGGTGAGGCCTTCCCTCTCTGCGCCCTGGCGCCGCCTCTGCGCAATCGCTGGCGCTCACGGCCGGCGTGTCGGTGAGACGTCCATCTTCCGCTCGCTGGCGCCGCTCTCGCGCGTCGCTGCTCGTCTCAGCCTGTGTCGGGTGAGGCTCCTCCTCCTCCGCTCCTGCGCCGCGCGTCTGCGGCGTTCGCTGCCGTCGTCAAGCCTGGTTGGTGTCGGTGAGGCCTCCCTCTCTGCCTCCTCGGCCGCCTCTGCCGCGCGTGCTGTGCCCGTCTCAGCCTGGTCGGTGAAGGCCTCCCCTCTCTCCCGCTCCTGAGCGCCCGCTTCTGCGCGCGTCGCTGCGTCTCAGCCTGGTGGTGTCGGTGAGGCCCCTCTCTGGCTGCTCCTTGGCGCCTGCCTCTGCGCAACATTCGTCTGGCCGCCGTCAGCCGGGCGGGCCGGTGTCGGTGAGACGTCCTCTCTCGCATCTGGCGGCCGCCTCTGCGTGCGTCGCTGCTGTCTCAGCTGAGCCGTGTGGTGAGACGTCCTCTCTGCGCTCCTGCGCCGCTCTGCGCGCGTCGCTGGCGCTAGCCTGGCTGGTGTCGGTGCCTGGCGGCCCGCAGCAGAGCGCCTGCTGTGGGGGTGGGAGGTGGTGGCTGAGGAACAGGAGCGGGCTGAGCTGAGGAACAGGAGCAGGAGCGGGCTGAGCTGAGGAACAGGAGCAGGACCGGGCTGAGCTGAGGAACAGGAGCAGGAGCGGGCTGAGCCGGAGCTGCACCATGCCGCGGCTGACTCTGCCGGCACAGCTGCTGGTCATTGCTGGCCTTGCGGCAGCCATCACGACCCAGGTCAAAATCGGTGAGTCACAGTATTGACTTTTATTTTGCTTTGAAGACTATGCACTTATATCTTATACCATTTCCTTTTTAGTTATATTTAGTTTGGCGGGAATAACTCAACACAAATTAGAAGAGATATTAAAATGACCATTTGGCTAGAATTTATGTATTTTCTATTGGTGAACATACTTTCGCCACCTTTTTAAGAATTATTTACAACTTAATATGTCTCAATTACAATTTACTACAAGAAGCAACCTCTTCACCCCAGGTTCAAACGTGTAGTTTTTATTCCCAACCTTTTGTAGTTTTACTGGTGTTAGTTTACCAGCATTTATCTGCAGATGATCCCCATAGTTTTGCCTACAAGAATGATCTGGGGGGGGGGGCGAGGCCATGACAGCGGGTATACGCCTCAGCGCAGTGGCGAATGCGAGCGGAGCGTTCTAAACGTGGGTTCCTGCGACTGTTATTGCTGTAAAAGCTAGGTCTGGCTCGATTATCTTTTTACAATTGTTTTCTGCCGCAACCTGGTCTATAGGGAATGTGGTTTGTGGATCGTCAGCAGTTAGATGCTCGTTAAGGCTAGGTCCAGAATGGGGACAAAATGCTTAAACCCAGTTAAATACAGCTGCCATGTAGCGTTAAAAGGTAAGGAATAACGAATAAAGGACTTAAAGTTTGAGTTTGCGAAAAGTTGCGGAGAAGGTTGTTTTAGGCTTTAGGAAAGGCGAAAAGATAATTTGAGAGAATAAAGCTGGAAGGAATGGATTTTATTGCGACTTTTTATTGTAACCCTTTTATATTGCTTAAAGTTCTTGTATGCTTTATATACCTAAGGTCGACGTTCACATCGTGTTTAACTGCCTGCTGGTCATCAGCGCTAAATAGGTAACTATCGCAAGACCAAACGTGTTGTCATGCTCCTGTTCATCGTGCTTGAAGGTAAAAAAGTTTGGTTACACCTAGAACAATGCCGTTGCTTTATCTGTTTAGATGTCTACACATTGAAAAGGTATATTAGTAAGCTGATTGCGTAAGTGTCTAATCCCTTAATAGGCTCGTCATATTTTTTTGATAGATATAAGTAGCTCTAATATCTCTAATTTTATATAAGTAGACTAATGGCCTTCCCGACAAATTACAACGGTTCTCATATATGATTTACTGGAGATGGGAAGTCATATCCTCATAATATTTTTATGTTTTGATATGATCGTACTTAAACAATAGTTTGATCCTTCCATGCCATCACATTACTTTTACTTTGGTATGCATTCCATGTACTTTTAAGACGATAGACGTAACAGTTCAGAAGCAGCGGGCGAAAAACTACCAGGGGCAGAATCTGCCCCCCGCAGGGAATATGGTTAAGCTTTATCTTATTTGATAACTATATAATTTAATTATTGCTTGATAATCATGTGGATGGTAAGGTTATCACTAGATCTGACAAATATATTTTTTACTACATGAATTTTTAAAATAAAAGTCATGGTCAAGCAATACTTATCGATTTCATTGAGACTATATTTTCCGTTAAATGACTGCAATGGACTACAATGGACTTTAAATGACTTACAATGGACTACAATGGACTTGAAATGCTGGTTACCTAACCCACTGTTTTTATGTATTTGATTTAACGAAAATTATTTTACAATATTTTATAAATTGTCAATATAATATAAATTTCTATGAATTATCAGGATTTTAAATAATTAAGTATATTTACGTAATTTACAATTCTGCTCTCTGATTGGTCGTGATGTCAATTAGCAATAGTTCAGGCGCAATGTTGTCTGAGGTAGTTTTTAGCAACTCGGTTGACACATCGAATTTGTAATATATGTAGAGGTTCAACGAAAAATTTAAGCATCACGTTAATCGCGTGGAAATCAAAGCCCGTGATATGCGGATTTAAGCAGATGTCGCTCATTTGAAATCATGCAACTTTACTCAAACATACAACTAAAATTGTGAAATTCTACCTTGTGACCAAATCAATAATCTTAACGGCAGCTCAAAGG
>VOPJ01015525.1:0-16795 GCA_014673585.1 Semibalanus balanoides
ATGCAGTTATACGACCGGCCTTGTATTACTCAACGCACCACTCGAATGAACAGACCAACCGCGACTGACTCGCCGGCCCCGCCGGCCCCGCCGGCCCCGCACCGAGCCGGCGACCGCCCGAGGGCAGGTCAGTAGAGGTGCAGCATCGGTGTATCAAACAACCAGCACAAGACTAACCACCATTTAATCATAATCACGCTGTCGATTTGTATACAATTGGGGGAGGGGGGGGGGGCAATGATATATTTTTTTTGGCATTAGACCTATGGCGTTGCATGGCAAGAATGGAGTTCAAATATATAAAGTTAGCATTAGGGCCCACAATCATTTTCATAAATTGACACCGCTGTGCATAATAATACACAATGGTATAGGTCGCCCGTTTTGGTCTGATCCTCCAGGAGCCCTTCAGCATTCTGAGAGGCCCTGCCGACCTGGCAAGGGACTGCGCTGGCAACTTTGTCGTCTTGCCGACATGCTCCTCAGAGGGTCCTTCAACCTGCCTTCCCTGGGGGTCTTCCGTGCTGGCTAGGGGCCCATCTGACATGTAAAGGGGCCCCTCTGACCTACCCAGGGTCCCTTTTAGTCTGTTCAGGGGTCCTCTGACCTTCATCGGGGCCCTTTGAACTTCACAGGGGCCCTCAGTAGGTATACATGTTTAGTAGGTACAGTAAGTATACATGTTTTTCACGTTTTTTTATTCCGATTTTGCTTGCACGTGCTTTTTCAACGAGGGCCAACTGGCACCCTGAAACAATCCAAAATGGCTGTAATAGGGTCCCTGTAAATAGGGGAAACCAACTGGACTGCTATAAAAGTAATATCTATTGTTCGCGTCCACGTCATCAAAATACATCTACGTCGTTGTTATAGTTATATGGCCTTGCCTAGTCCTATGTAAATAGCCGTCGAAAGCTAGGTACATCTCACCTGACGCACAGACGCCCTCGAGCTGCCGTCTTCTCACCCCGGCTATCATCTGTCACTGTTCTCACCAATGACCGAGCTATTCTCACCGTATCGTCATGGCAGAACATCCATGTCTCGCCAACAGTGTTGTCTGTCAGCTCTTCCTCCTGACGATCCCGTGCCGTCCTGGCCCTCGACCAAGTCCTCCAGGTCCTCCTGGCAGTACCACAGGAACACACCTCCGCTGCTCAGCAGCCAGTCACCGCGGACTTCCGTTGGCTAACTCACGCCGATTTCAGTGTCCAACTGGACTCGAGCGGCGGCACAACTCAACACAGACGAGTCCGCGACAAGACAGAGCCACTTCAGAGTCCGACCACTGCTCCCATCCCTCCACAGAATGTGATGCGATGAGTTTGAGTCCCGGCGACTCCTTCCAGGCTGTTCCGAACGCCAAGGCAGCCTCAGCCACGCCGCTCTGCGCCCCAGGGTCCGCCCTTCGTTGTTTGTTGGCCCTGGTTGGACCTCACTGTCTCCTCTGTCGACCCGCCACACTCGCAGAAGACACCCCTGAGGGTCATATCGGCCACGTATTTTATGACCCCGTCCGGCGGGAGTCCAGCGGGGGACGTTACAAAATCCACATATTCAGAAAGGTCAGAGCTTGTATTGAACAGGATTCATAAAGGACCTGAGTTTAAAGGGCCCTGGGATTCATATGAGTCAGAGGTTGGAAAGGTTAATGGCCCGAAAATGCCCAGACAGAGGTACAAGCTCTGACATACAGGCCAGAGCATGAATTAGCATGAGGTTGAAAAGTCTAGAGCTTGTATTGGCCAGAGCTTGAAAAGTCTAGATTGGGCCATCATTATTGCCGGAGGTTGAAATGGCCAGAACTTGTATTGGTCAGATACTGAAAAGTCCTGAGCTTGTATTGGCCAAATATTTTGAATCTTGCAAATCTTGCGAACCCTTTTGCAAATTAGAAATTCGATTGTATAAAAGCGAAGAAGTTTTTTGAAAATGATCTTCGTTATTTAGTTATTTCAATAACGGCAAAAAAGGGCTATTTTAGTTCAAAACAATACAAAGGTGAAATATTTCCTTTAAGAAGACCAACAGCTTAAAATATATTTTTTGATTTTTCATCCTGTAAGATCCGTCTTCTCTTCTGTGGCTTCATCTCAGAGTCAGGTAAGCGCATGTTACGTTATATTCGCAACGTCAAACACAAGCATGCTGCAGGCAAACTAGACTAGCTTGGTCAGGCGCACCGCCTGACTAATCGACTTTCCGGTTTTCCGCACTCTTTTATATACACTATGGGTCAGTGAGCTGATGCACGTGACCAGCGGCGCCTAGCACTCTCCATAAGATTATAAACGCCTACGCCAGAATACACGCTTAACACTATACAATACATGTAACGCACATTTAATAATTTACAGATCCAACACCCTTTCCCCCCATGATACAGATGTTTCTCTTCTCACCCCTCGCACATAGAACCATCAAACGTGCCAATGATTAAAACCATCACAGCCAGCGACATAACACACAATTTAACCACGACAATATTTACACTCCTCGTGTCGGCAACGAACGGCACATCACCATCACAGCAGCTTTAACGCCATTGCTGAACTCCGTCCCACTTGCTCTCCATCCTCAGTGCCCCGTCTTCTTCCAGCATCTTCACTGCTTCAATTCTTTTTCGATCCATCCGAAACATCACCAAAGGCGAAGTCGGCGCACGCGCCGAACTCAACATGCCACCGGCGACTGTCATTAGCTGCTTAGCTTATGCGGTCCGTTCTGCCTGGGGCACCCTGTGCCGAGGTCCACCACCGCAAGCAGTGGCCGGCACGCCGCCGAGACCCCGGCACGGAGCCCCACGTTCGCGTAGCCACCGTAATGTTCACAGCCCCCGCTTGGGAGTCGTTCATCGGTGTACTCACCAAGATCTGGTTCAGAATAGCCGTGACTGGAGGGTGACTGGAGGGTGTCATCGTTCTTCCACTGCTGGGCCGCGCCCACCTCTAATGCCTTCTGGCTGCCGAAACGGCCGCCACCCGTCAGCATACCCAGTGGCGTTGAGGTGAATTTGATCCTGCTCAAATGGGTGCTGTTCAACGTGTAGAACTCTTTTGCACCTCAGGTACTCTTCGCCGGCAACGGCGCGTCCGCACTGGATGAACGTCCGGCCGTCCCACGCCCAGCCGTTCTGTACAAGGGCACAGAAGGGTGGCGGTCCAGGCGGCAACCGCCGCCGTCTCCTCCCAGATGGCCTTGCCGTCCACACATCGTCGAGGAAAGAGGTCCCATTATTACAAGCCCGTCCATAGCGCGTCCGTTCTGATACCGGCTGAGGGCACTGCCTAATTATCCGCCAGCGCCTGACGATAAGGTGCGGGGCGAGGCCGGTGCGAGGGTAGACGTCGTTGCTCCCCACTAACAGAAGACTATGCTGCAGGGGAGAACCCTCGCCCACGCATGCCTGTTCCGCAGACGCGGGCTCTTCACTTCCAGCACGGGGATACAGGTCCTCCACGTTTTTGCCACGGGGCACCCACGTTTCCACTCGGGTACGGGAGAGGTCGGTTGTAGCGCGGGCGCGCCGCACATGGAGTCACCGATGACTAAGGATGCTCTTTCACGGGCTCCGGTCAGGCTGGGGCTGGGGCATCACGCCGGAACATCGCCCAGGGGCGAGGTCGGCGCACCGCCAGCCTCGCGTGCCGTCAGTGACGTCATCAGGTCCTTTGACAAGTCCAACAGTCCGATTGGGGCTCCCTGTACCGGGTCCACCACAGTAGGCGGTGCCGGCACGCTGCCGAGACCCGGCACGGGACCCCACGTTCCGTAAACCGCCGCATACCACGGCCACCGCTGGTAGTCTTCGTGACGTGCTCCCCAAGGATCTGGGTCAGGATGTCGGACTAGAGGGTGACGTCATCCTCTGGAATGAAAGGAATATTTAACTGGCGTTCCTTTAAGCATTAAATTCCGACTGTTAGTTTTGCTACTTTTGTTCGCTTATGTCTCATTGTATCCCTCCATTTTGGTACCTACCGCAACGGGCCCGTCATGTCGATCATAATAAGCCACCTTTGCTTTATCAAGTCACGCACTATAAGGGCACACCCGGCGTGATAGACGCCCGAACGCGTGAACTGGGGTGGAGGACCATGTACGATCCCATCATCTTCTCCTCCGCTCGGGATCGCTAAGTGGAAGGGTTGCCCGCCACCCGTGTAACCCATAGCACGTACCCCAGCTAGTCCCCGATCTTCCCGGGCCAGGCACACCGCCTAGGGCCAACCTAATCAATCAGTGGACCGGGGTCTCTTACAGGATCAGGCGTCTGCGACCCCGATTCGGCGGAGCTTACCCGTGAGTCTGCAGCTTCCGATCGCCCCGATCCATGTACGGGATAAGGCCTCGGTATGGCTTCAGGTGATTATGGTGCAGCACCTTCTGTGCCCCGTCATCACTACTCCAGTCGATACGCGAAACCCGCTTACCGCTTGGATCCAGTTTTTCGACCCCAGCACTGTCCAGGGACCTTTGTACCTCAACCCTAAATTTGGGCTTCCCCCTGCCTCCGCCTGCAAGTCTCCTGACGCCACACCCTGTCCCTGGGGCGGTAGTTTTTCTACCCGTTCTGGCAGCGTTGGTATCTGCGGTGTTTGCCCTCCTCGCCGCGCGCGTCAGGTTTACTTCTCCCAGGGCATAGGCTTCTTGATGGCATTAAGTCGGTCTGCAGGTAGCTTTTCACCTGGATTACCTCATGCCCGGCCTTTTCGTACTCAATGTCCTAACGGGGCGCGGGGCTCGAATCCGTGCACCATATAGAAGGGTGTGTGCCCAGTGGGCGATGGTATGGACAGAAGGAAAAAAATTATATGCAAAAGCACACGGCTGTGCCTTTTTCCTCCCAATTCAAACCCTTCACCTGTCATATGTATTTGCTCAATCATGTTCCTTGCAGAGTCATTATAACACTTTTTCGACATTCCGTCACTTTGGGGGTGATACGGTGTGGGTCCTGTCTTTCGGATCCCCAGTCTCCTCGCACATGGCTTCGGAACAGTGCGCGATTCAAACTGTCTTCCCTGGTCGGAATGCACTACGCCCTGGGACTCCGAAGGAAGTATACCACTCCAGAAGTGCGTCCAACACGTTTTTCCGTGCTTTTTGATCCTCAGAGGATAGACACGAACAAATTTTAACTAAAATAGTCATGATGGCATCGCATACTTGTTTACCCGCGTGTGTAAGTAGGCATTTCGGGTTATGTCGGATCGCTATCCTCTCGAACGGCTCCGAAGCCGTCTCCGTCTCCAATCGGAGCCTCATGCTGGGCCCAGGTGTCCCACGCCGCTGACACAGCGAACACAACTCACAAAACGAGCGTATGTCGCGACTTTCATCCGCAGCCAGATGAAGCGTCGTCGCACGCGCTGTAGCGGTCGTCTCACGCCATGTGACCGCTGGTGGGGTGACCGTGGCCATCTCCATGATGCCCCCTATTGTCTGAGTTCCTCGGGGAACGCCGCCCTGAAATGCCTTCCCTTCCACGATCCGATAAAACGCCGTCACAATTTTCACTTTCTGCGATATGGGGCCACAGCAGTTTTCCCCACTCTCCATGGCCCTTAGGATCTGGCGTGCCCGCCCTGAAGTAAGCAGATTCGGGATTTTTCCCCTGCCCAGCATCCGGGTCATTTTCCTGGGCCCGCTGCAAATCGGTATCAACCGCGTAACTATAAGTAGGGGGGACCCGGTCCTGTCCCACTTTCCCGTGCTAGCGACAGGCGCTACGACTTACGAGTGCGAGGGTACTACTGCCGCATCACACGATGTAGGGCGCACCGACTTGCACCGAGTCGGGCTCAGTCCTCACTCGGCGTCGCCGGACTGGCAACGGAACCATCATGGTCGCGCATGGGTCCCTCGATGAAATACCCTGGTTCAACACCGACCAAATTACAACTAACGAGGTAACGTAAAGGGTGCTAGAGCATACCTGGAAACCTGACGGATCCGTGATGACGTCACTGTCCTCGCGGCAGCAGATGTACCGGCGTGACTGACGACAGGGGCCGAGATGGCTGATATCCCGCGACCGGCCGTGTCCCCCGGCGGACGCCCGTGACAACGCGTAGCAATTCGTGTGTCTGGAACCCCGCCTTGACCTTCACCTCGAAATCGAATGAGCTGAGTTCCACGGCCCAGCGGCCGCGGCGGCCCGTCCCGTCACGCTCCACCGCGATGGATCCCGGGATGTTGGCGAGGGGCTTGTGGTCGGTTACCACGACAAATTTTGCCCCCACTGTGTACTGTCGAAACCTCCTGATGGCGTGGACCACCGCCCATAATTCTTTGTCGTACGTAGGCCATTTAATTTGGGGTTTCGTGAGGACTTTGCTGTCGTATGCAATCAACGTGCTCGTCCGTCAACACTTCACTGAGGACGGGAGCTACAGAGGTGTTTACAAGCGTCGGTGTACAGTACAAAAGTGCCTCTGAACGTGGCAACGCCAGCCCGGCGGAGACGCTAACGGGTTTCAATGTTCAAGATGCCCTCCTGCATTTCAATCTGTCCATATTTCAGCGTCCCGGACTCTGTGTGCGCTGCGTAACGTTTTGCTCGTTTCGGTGTAATTCGCGATGAATTTTGGCGTAGTAGCCACACAGAACCTAGGAAGCCTGGGCCATTTCCTCCTGCAGTTTCAGGCTCCGGCCACGTCAGAACCTTTCTCCACATTACGCGGGTCGGGCCGAATCCGCCTTCCGTGATCAGATGGCCCAAGAATGTGACTTTCGTTTTTAGCTATGTGACTTCTGTGGCTTCAACTTCAGCCCCGCGGCCGGCGGATAACGTTCAAAATACTCCTTCTAGAATGTCGCAGAGTGTTTCCCTCTTCTGCTTACTGAACAGGACAAGATCATCTTAAATATACCAGGCCAACTTTCGAGTCAATCCGGACAGCACCAATTCCATCAAGCGTTGGAACGTGGCGCTGGCATTTTTTAGCCCCATTTGCATGACCTTGAAACTGGTGCAGGCCGGTACCGGTCGAAGAAGGCCGTCTTCTCAACGGTCCTCCTTCTGCTACCCCCACTTGCCAATATCCCGAGGCTAGGTCGAGGGTGGTATACCACCGAGCTCCCGACAGAGAGTCAAGGGTGGCGTCAACGCGGGGCAATGGGTGAGCATGACCTTTGGTTACCCCATTTACAGCCCGCAGGTCCACACAGAACCGGAAAGTCCCGTCTTTCTTGCGTGCGAGGACAACGGGAGACGACCAAGCGCTCGTGCTGGGCTCGATGACGCCATCCGCAGCAATGCGATGCCTTTTGGTTCTTCGATTTCAGCCCGTACTCGGAACTGGGATAACGCCGCGGAGGCTGGCGTATGCGGGGCGCGTCCCTGTGTCAATGGAGTGTTCCATTAATGAGTATGTCCGATATCGCCCTGCATGTCGACTGAATATATCGCTGTAGGATGTATAATGCTCTGCAGTTTGTCTTTCCCTCTGAGGATAGATGCGGAATTTGCCCACTTCCACCGTTTAAACCCCGCGTGCCGGACGGTCCCCTTGGCCTGAGCTAGCCGCTGTCACGAGGCACACCGCCGTCGGTAACAGCGATGGATCGCAGATCACCGTCAGGACCAACAACTGAAACTACATCTCAGAGCCTGGCAGAAATGGGAAGAATGTACCTATATTCAGTCCCTTTAAGAAGCCGGTTTTCCTCGTAACCGTGTTAGTGAGGCTGTAATGGTACGAGCCCGACACTGTCGCTGGTCACGACCTCGCGGGGCACCATTACATCACTCCGCCCGGGGGTCGCGCTGGGTTCGATTACCCCTTGAATTGCAGGCATGCCGCGTGACTTCCCTCCGACCGGCTCGACTTTTGCGCACACCATTACGGTGGACCGTGGGGGGACAGCGACGTTAGCTACTAACATCACTCGAGCGCGGCGAGGCCAAATTTCAGTGTAGCGTGGCAAGGGGATTGAGAGGCTCCCCCCACCCGCAGCATACCTGCACTGTCATCAATTATCGTCCCAAAACGACAGCAGAAATCCCGACCCAGGACCAAGTCATATACTAGACCCCTATACAACAGCAACGCTCGCACAAACAAAATATTCTTTCCTGAATTACTAGAAAGTCGCTTAATAACCCCCGGCGATATTGGAGTGGCTCACCGCCAGCACCTTCGCCGCGTGAAGGATGTGCAAGCATACCGCTGCCCAGTCACGAAGAAGTCTCCCTAGTAAGCCATCACCACCGTCGAAGAAGTCGCCCAGAATCCACCAGGGCCCCACACCTGCTACCTCAATTTCCACTTCAACTACCGATGCGTAAGTGGGACCTGAAGACTCTTTGCCGGCGTCTGGTCCCTCAACGCGACAGCCATCAGTTTTCCCTGACTCAGTACTGCTCTGGAGCATGACCCGCATCGTTTCGAGCGGACCCGCCACCCATCGGGGTGCTGCGGCATTTCAACAAGCCAATGGCCTCTCGGTTGCAGCGAAGACAGAACGGGCGCCCATCCTGGCGCGTAGCGTAGGGCAGTCTCGGAATCGGATGCTCGTTATCGCCACATACAAAGCAGCCCCGGGATGTCGGGGCCATCGTTGGTTCTTGAAGTTGCCAGCGAGGACAGAAAACGTCTGACGTGGTGGGTTCGCGCATCGTGCACCGGATCGCTGGCCAGCGGCCCCTGCTTGATGCTACCTCTGCGACATGCCCATGTTGCCGGCGCTCCTCGGGCTGGCAAACCGCCGCCCTGAATTTTCCGTCACCAGTTGTTGAAGAGTCTGCTGTACTTCGTCCATGCGGCGTTCCAAGACGTGTAGTGGGAATGGGGGGTGGGGGTTGGGCCGAGTTTAGCACAGGTGGCGTTGTTGGAAACCAGCATTGCATGGGATGTTTGTTCTCATTGAGCTGCAGCTGCGATTGGAGACTGCCGCATAGCCAGGAGGGCGTCTCGCTGGCATTGAAATTCGCGGGCGATATGAACCGCTGCTTCCAGTGTGTTCGGGTTTTTGCAACAAATGATGCTTTGGAGCCCAGCATCATACAGACCGCATATAAAAAGTCCCTTCAGGCTTGCCTCAACAGTCGCGTCGCATGGGGTGGCTTGCGGGTGGGCCAGCCGGCCTAACTGGCGTATTCTGTCGGCAAAATCCAGTACCGACTCCCCGGGTTGTTGTCGCGCCCGTGCCAGCTCGACTTGCGCCTGTAGCGGACTTCTCAGGTGGACCAAATCGACCTTGCCAGAGCTGGAAAACGATGGTGTAGTCTCCACGATCTTGGTCCGCGGAGATGCGAACAGAGTCAGCGCTCCCCTTCTTAACACGCTTGATAAGGCATGGAAGTCGGTCGGTGGCCAGCCAGTGACGACGTCTTGCTCAAAACGATTGACCACTTCTCCAGTTTCTGATTCCGCGGCCCCCGAAAAATGTTTAAGTTAGGATAGTAGTAGCATTTGATAGTCAATATTCGCCATGCTGCAAACGCCTGATCAAGAACCAGAACAATTACGAACATTGGACAATGGTATAAGGAAAAACGAAATTAAATAATTTAGTAAGTCATGTGAAAAGATTATCTAAATCAGCAAACTTCCAAATGTTATCAAAATTACCTAATAAGGTGAAAATGAACCAGGATGCACGTAGCGTTCGTGAACCATGCGACCCGCGCCAGTCTTAAGATCCGTTCTTCTCTTCTGTGGCTTCACTCAGAGTCAGGACACATGTTACGTTAATGTCGGCAGGAAGCGTTAAGACACAGAGACAGCTCAGGCGCCAAACTAGACTAGCCTTGGTTCAGCGCACCGCCTGACTAAAAATCGGCTCCCGTCCCCCCGGGGGGGGGCAGGGACGTAAAGTTTGCCTGCCACTCTCGGCGATATCGGCCCGTGAGAAGAATTAGAGCAATTTAATGCTCGTTTACTTGGAGTATCATGTTGGACTTGGAGCGGCAGGTCTTTCAGGAGGCAGGTCTGTTTGGTGGACTAGGAGTGAGCTGGCTGGTCTTGTTTGGTAGACTGAGGAGTGAGCTGGCTGGTGTTGACGTCAGAGTTGTTCCTCCAGGCGGCGCGTCGTGAGACAGGGGCTTGTCAGACGGTCCTGCCAGAACAGCGCGCCGCCGGGAAGAAGAGGTCTTTTCAAAGGCGTCAGACCAGGCGGAGGCGGGAGCGCCACCTGCGCCTCCGCCTGCTCCGACTGTAGACTGGAACTAGGGTCGAGGTCGATGTTGGTCCAGTGGGTAGAGCGTCCCTCTTCCAGCAGGGCGCGGTACACCGGCAGAGAAATTGCGAGCTGGGTCACATAACTGAGGTTTGCAAAACTCAGAATAATCTGGCCGGCCACACTGCTGGAAGAAGGCCGGGTGGTTTTCCAGATCCATGTTGCCATCAGCCGCACTGGCAGGATTCAGTGAGTTGACAGCGTAAGAGGTGGAAGGTGAAGCGGCGAGGGGTCTCACTCCCGTGCCCGGTAAGCCACGTGGCAAACACCGTTTCCAGCCGCGACAGCCCGCACGGTGCTACAGGGCAACAATGGAGCAGTGTCGGGGCTGGGACGAATCAGGTTGGTGGCGGCGCGTCTCGTCGCGCTGCCGAACTCAGTTGAGTTGGCGGCGCTCTGTAGAAGTGCTCTGCCGATGGTGAAACTCACAGCAAGTGCACCGTGGTGACGAGAAGCCACCTGCTCAGCCGAGACCGGTGACTGTCGCAGGCGCGTCGGTGCATCACTTTTAAGCTTGTATTTATGCATGAACGGCTACAATTTGTACTAATTTCAAGGCATTAATGTCGATTCAATAACAATGAACATGCAGGCGAGATTTACATAACTGGAGAGACGAATCCCCGTGGCCTGAAATCCCTAGTGAGCGAAAAATTCCCCGAGTCGAGACAGTAGGAATGACACATCGAAGTTGAGCATCCCAAGCTAAGTCGAGGAAACATGACATATGCATTGTGGTAACAATATGCAGCAGCAGACGAAGTTGCACCATTTGAGCGCACATTTCAGACAGGTCAATTAGATCGCATAATAATTTGCAGATAGGAAATAGTTATATTGTGACATCATGATATGAAATAAAACAGTGTTCGTAACGCCCAATTCCTGTACCTACACAGTGCAATATCGTGACCTTAGAGAGCGATATTACCAGAGGTGGGCATTGTTACAAAAAATGTAGCTCCGTTACTCGTTACTCCGTTTCTCATAAAGAAACGGAGTAACGAGAGTAACTGTTACTCGTTACTCTGTTACTTTGCAACAAATTTAACAAAATTACATAAGTTCGTTACTCAGCTACTTCAGTTTAGCCCTCACCAGCGCAGGGGCCAGGGGATGGATGCCACCCCAACCCACTCAGTTTTTCGGGAATAACCGGCGTATTTATGTACTGATTGCGATGAAACATTCAGTTCCTTATTTTATAACAATTAGACACGTACCCTGAAAATTGTAAACCTCGTTTGCTCATGACCTGTGACCTATGAGCCGTTTCTCAACATGGTGTCAGACACTACTGGCGTCCCGTAGTATCCATGCTTGTAACTTGTGCACTTTCCGAGTGCTTGTTGTTCAGGAACATTGAACAAGTGTTAACAGGTGATATTTACGGCTTCAACTGAGATCATGACCTACCTCCATTGACGTGATATTACTTTTTAGGGCTCTAGCAGCTTCTAGGACATTTTGTGACACTTATTTCAAATTTGGACCCATTTTGCATAATAATATGTTCTACTGGGGTCATATTCTTACACAGGTCACACGAGGTCACTGACCATGTGCACCAGATGAGCTTCGATTTGTGTTCGTTAAGTATATTGAGGTTCTAATATGACTACTTCAGTAGTATCGTAGCGATCCTTTTTTTGTAATCATCCGGCTCATAGTCTGTTATTTCCTTGTACCTGACTAGTCGGTTCCGTTCTTTTTACATGAGAGACAAGCTCGCGATCCCTATGTTATCATCGATAGGAGAAGTGTAAGGTAGATTCTCTCTCTCTCTCTCGCGCTATTATCATCAATTGGCAGTGACGGACTTAACTATAAAGTACCGGAAGTTGCTTGGTCTGTTAGGTGTTTTGAGAAGTATCGAGATCGTTTCTTGGCGTTTACTTCGTCGAACAATTACCGTAGCTTCTTTATTATATCGTTCACTTCATCTTCTCTCTTCTTCTCTCTCCTCAGCTTGTTCTCATTTTCTGTCGGGTGGTCCTTCTGACGGAAGTACACTTTTCTCTTCAATTCGATCGTATATCTGCATTGGTCAATTCCTAAAACTATGAACTTCTTTATGTGTTCCGGAAACAGTATTTCGATTTTCCTTCTGATCTACTTTTCTTTCTCTCGCTGATTTCCTCTATTTCACTTTCTCTCCTCTCATACATTATTTTATCCGAGGCCTACAACATGCTTAAAACTATCTTAATTCTATGCTGTCTGCGTCTCTCCGCTGGCGAAAAATCTGCCATCTTGCCCGTAAACCTCGCTCTAAACGCTTTCCAGGTGGTGTGACGTTCACAGCTCCCACTTTCAGATCACTCGTCATGGCTTTATGATTTTTTAAAAAGAGAATGGTATTTTCTCATATCAGATTTCTAAAAAAACAAATCAAATGCTCTTTCTTGCTTTTCATTTTTTTTTTTTATTTTGTCGCATAACTTAATTGTGTGCATGTAAACGCTTATTTTATTTAGTAGCCTAGACAAGTTTTCGCTTTTCTGATAGTCTGTTCTCATTAATTTCAGACCAAAAGTGGAACCTACAATAAAAATCATGCCCCTAGTTTTACTTAAACCACTCATGTTTTTTTCATGTCAAACACTATAAGCATTCCACAATCGAGCTCAAAAAAATTCTCTATCTTAGCATTGCGAAGTCAACTACTCATAGCCTGTGAGTCACCAATAAGTACGGTAAATGGCTCCTTTCCTGTTTCGCCAAATTAAGTTTGCCTTATTGCTAAGAAAGAAGGGAGTAGTTATGAAAAATATTATTATTTTAAGAACCAGAAATATTTCCTCTTTCGTTTGGTGTATTTTTCTCATAACGTGCATATACTCCATTACCTGGTGGCGGTCTGTCCTGCAAAAAAAAAGTGGGGAGTGGTGTGACCTGATATGAGTGAATGCCCATCCTTGTATTAAGTTCTCTGGTATTTAACGTAATTAGGTCATGCGGGCATGGAAAGGGGACTCCTTGCATAGCCTTGTCTGTGCCGCTCGCGGGGTTAAGTGGCGAGGATTTGTTTGTTGCCACAATTTTAGACCTGTTTTCGACGGCAGACATTAAATAGGTATGGAAAAAAAAAAGTAACGGAAGCTCCTCACCACTGTCACTGGCATTCCTGCACCCACGTCTGTACGGTGTATAGTCACTGACTGTAGTGTATAGTGCTCTGAGTCACTGTATAGAGTGTACTCGTAGTCACTGGCACCGCAACCCTAAATTAAAAACCAATACAGTATACCTCCGACTGCGCTCAATTGAATGTAGCACATGCACCGGTTTGCCACAGTTCATTGCCCTGAATGATATTCCAATTGCGTGATCTGCAATACTTTGCTAGCGAATTTGCGTCAGCGTTTTGCATGTCAGCTTCCAGGAACAGCGTCGTAATGTTTCGACGTAGATATGCACAACGAACCGCATAAGACGGCATTAGTGTACAGCCCCATAGACTTAACCCTTCGCCTGGTGGGGGTCATTTGGACCCCTGAGGTTTGTCCGGAATAGTGTAAAAACGGCGCCGCGCAGTTCCGCAAAGTTTTGTACAGCTGTTTGGACATCAATTACCCACACTTGGTCAAAGTTTTAACCTTAAGTCATCTCAGGTCAGGTCACAAGGTCACGTCAAGTGATCTTACCTTCCAAAATCTTTGCGATCGTGCTAAAACCACAATATTTGTCCGAGATATTAGCATCTTGCAAGATTGTATAAAGTTATAAGTACCTACTGTTATTGTATCTCGTTTTTTTTATTCCGATGACCTAAGGTCAGATCAATTTCCTGACCTCCCATTATAAGTGAACGGGGAAATATACAATTATTTCTTTTCAGAGGATACGCATTATAGGGTCCGGCAAAAGTTTTTGCCTCTGCCTGCTTCGGTGTTTATATCGTACCTACGAGATTATTGCATCAATATCTGCGTTGCTTGGGCTCGAGCATCTTCTTCCTTGAAATCTTTGCCCGTGAGTAATGGGGTCCCAATCCGACCTAAGGTCAGGGGCTGGTGAGCTGTGGCCAGAATAACGCGAACTGTCTGCTTGGAATAACGCCCAGAAAAGTGAAGGTCGAACACTTTGATATTAGCGAGCGGAACCTGGCAAAAGGCGAGAGCTGAGCCAGAATGTTACTGTCAAACGTAGCCGGCTACGTGGGGCATATTTCCGCACCATCCAGTGCTGGTGGTGAGAATTACAGACCTCAAGAAACATTGCTGATAGACCTAGGTCGGGCCGCCCGCCCACCATCTCCACTGTCACAAAAATTGTTCTCAAGAAAACAATCCGAATACAGAAAAGAAGACGATCTGAATAAAAATCAGTGAGCATCACAAATAGTTCAGTGACTCACCCGCAAGGGCTACCCAGACTCTAAAGGACTGTGAAGCTCCACAGGAAGAGGTCTTTGGGACTTAAGGCCTTACAAGATGCACGTTAAGCCAAAAGTAACAGATCTCAAGTGCTCACCCCGTTAGATTCTGCAAGGATTGCCATAATCGAACAGTAAAGGCTTGGAAAAGGATGCTATTCAGCTATGAATAGTTACGCCATCCTCCAATCCAAAGTCCAAATCCCCCAAGCGACCCAATTTGAGCCCAAAATGCAGCAAGTATTCATTGCGATTGGTCCATCTCTAGCACGATTCCGCACGCCGAGATCGAAGTGTTCGACCTTGACTTTTCTGGGCGTGATTCCAGCTAGATAGTTCGCGTTATTCTGGCAGCAGCTCACCAGCCCCTGACCTTAGGTCGGATTGGGACCCATTCCTCACGGGCAAAGGATCTAGGAAGCGGATGCGAGCCCAAGAACGCTGATATTTGATGGCAATAATCACGTAGTTAGATATAAACACGATACGATATAAAGCAGACAGAGGCAAAAACTTATGCCGGACCCTATAGATCAGGCCAATTATTCCAGTATCATGTTATTTAGTTAATTCTTGATGATTCAGATGCAATTGCTCCTCAGTGATATCAACAAGGTCATCTGAAGTTATATGAGGTCCCCAGCAATGTTGTGCTAATACATCTTAATAGAATAAAGATAGAGACAAGTGGATGATACCACTGTGTTTTTCTTGTCGGGCCGCGTCGCCCCAAATGCAACATAATCTACCTGAGTCAGGTCTCCAAATGACCTTGACCTGACATCAAATTTTGAAGCTGACCTAACTAGGTCACCTTTCATATGTCTCGACGCGCCTTGATGAGACAAGCATGATGGTGTTTAAGTAATTACTTTATCTGTAAAAGACATTTTTTGTGAAAAACAGTTGTACCAAAAACGGCATTTTGACCTTCGATGACCTCTAGAGCCTAAACTATTGATCTGAGCTAAAATGATGACAGCAATAGGATTGGTATCATTTTTCAAGAGCTTTGGATTTATTTTGTTTTACGTTTGCTCCTAGCTATCATAGTTTCCGATATATTTGGGATTGTTCTAAACAAAGTCCTGAAACTGGAAAATTTGCTTTTGATGACCTCTGATGACCTCAATATTGACCAGAGCCGAACAATACTCCTGTGACTTCGAATTAATGCATATATAATATATATATATATATATATATATATTATATATTATAGGCGGGCGCCAGAAAATACCCTTTCAAATTTGCTCCAGGGCCAAGAAAACCATTCTGCACCAAAGTCTTAATTTTTGGTCCCTGGACAGGTCGTAGGGGCCCCTGGCTAGACCGAAAGGCCCCTGGGCGAATGAGAAGAGCACTTAGCGTGCCGAATGGGCCCCTAGCCACTAGCCAGCACAGAGGGGCCCTTGAGGTCACGAGTTCACTGGGCCACTTTGTTTCGGCCAGATTTGGTCCGGCGCAGTGGCGTATTTAGAAATCCGCCAAGGGGGCGGGCGGGCAAGCCCTCAAGGGCCGATCAAAACCACTTCGTGAGGCGCCGCGGGCGAAAAATGCTGAGCGCTGGGGGGGGGTAGGCTCCGTAATTTCCGAGGGCGCCTATTGGATTTACCAATTTAGTACTTGTCTCCAATATTCTTCAAAGGCGAAGGGCGGATCCAGTTCCGGCCGTTTGGGGGGCAAGACCGTTTTTAGCGGACTAGACTACCCCCCAATTTCGAATTTCCACGATTTGGTCACTTTATTTGGCAACCACAGGGATTTCTTATAAATTTCTTTATTTTAATTTTATCCCGTTTTTTTTTCGACTTCCTTGGTTATTCGAAAAGGCTTGCAGTTTGTATTGTTCCGACATTTGCCTTACAGTACAGAGCAAAGCTATTTCATTTGTCACTGTACCCAAAGGGTTCGCCGATAATTTTTGAGTGGGGATGGGCTGAAATGACGCAAAAATGTAACCCATTTTTATGCGTGTATGTAAGCCTTTGCAGAATTGTGTAAAGTGGTCTTGATATTAAAATAGATATTTGTTATTTAGCGCCGCGAAATTTTTACGGGTTTGCCTGATAAAACCCAGAAACATAGTCGGTTCGCCTCATGAAGCGAATACAAAGCTAAACATGCTATTCATTCAATTCACCGTTACATGAAACGAAGACGATGGCGATGGCTTCGTTATGACGATGGCGACCGATGTGACGCCGCGAAGTGGCGTAAAAGTTTAATTTT